>JAQPPZ010013134.1:0-61535 GCA_028583015.1 Wollemia nobilis
CAAGAGAGTTCACAATCATTCTTTTGAGGTTGGGGACCTGGTCCTTAGGGAAAAACAAAAGAATACCAATGCTTGCTCAGATCTCAAAGAAAAATTTTAGCCCAAATGGTTAGGCTCCTTTATCATAACCACCATTTTTTGTTCAAGGGTTTATCGTTTAGCTTATTTGGATGGTACAAAAATTAAATAACCAATGAATATAATGCATCTAAAGAGATACTATGCATAAATTGAAACACTATATTTTCATATTGCATTTAGCTTAGTTTTCATACTATATTTTGTTTTCTTGATCATATTGCATGATTACCTATTATATTTTGCATGATTTAGCTGACATTATGTTACCTGCATTTCTACTTGTCATACTATTGCATTGTTGTTTGTTCATTTTTGCATGATTGCTTCATCATATAGATTTTTGTGGATTTCATGATAATGGCAAGTGATGACGCCTAGTTAGGTCATAGATCACATGTATTTCACTCACACTAGGACTCTTATGCCTAGTGAATCCCCAACTTAGGAATAATCTCATTGCATATGCTCATGCTATTCTATATTCCTTGATCTTAAAATTTTAAGGATCATATTTTTGACTCCCTCATGTCAACGAATGTAGTTCTTTTGTGTATTTTTTTTCCTTGTCAATACATGTTTTTCCTTCTAATTGTGAATCTTGCTTATTTTTTGCACTTTATTATTTATTTATCTTCTTCGAGAAGGGTGCAAACATGCACTATTATTCTTCTTTGTCTCTATTTTATCTCTTTGTTTTTTATCACGTGCACACACAGGTTATGCTTCACTTTGATAACTTACCTTCTACACACACCACACCCCTATCGGGTAATCCTCGCTTTGGTAATTTCAATCATATCATTTCAACACCCCATAGTGAATAGATTCATGGTCATGAGTGAGAGGAAACCTCCATTTGACCATTTGTGAGCATTATTCCTAGTGGGTATCTCTCTTATTTTATCTAGATATTAGAAATCACTACACCCATAGTGGGTATCACTCCACTTATCCATCTCAGAAACCATAACAGCCTTACAAGATCAACTTCATGGCCACTAGTAAGGGACAACCTCCATTTGACCATTTGTGAGCATACATCCTCATAGGATTTGACTCTTTTCCTTGTATTTAATTTTCTTAGACATTTTGGATTTTTTGATTTCTTCTTCTTTCACCCTTCTCTCTTATTTCTTTGTTCATTTCTTTTTTTTTTCTTCTTCTTTCTTTTCATATTTTCCTTTATTTTTCAGTATACTCATTTGTGCATTCCACCTTGCATTCATTTTAGATTTCATGATAGCTTGCATTTCATCTAATTTTGGGTCATATTGCATTCTATTCACTATGTTTATAAAAAAAAAAGATAAATATGATGTGTGTGTCTTCTTTTTATTTGCCACCTTATTTTTCTATGTTTATCCTTTTCGAGTCTCTGAAGGAATTTGTCATTCCTTTCAAAACTCATGGTGGAAACCTAGCGTTAGAGTTATTAATGGTAGTATTACCTTTATTTACATGTAAATTTGTAGTGTTTAGGTTAACACCCCTTTTTTGCACTGCCTTGTTGTCTAAACCTAGTCATCCTTTTTTGTGTTTACCCATATGAGTCTACATATTTCTATGACAGATTTAATTGGTTGTAAATGCATGAAAGAGGGGGTAAAATTTAGACACAAAACATTAAACCATCCAATTGAGTCAATTCTTCCTTAGATCCCTAGCTAGCCACCTAAACTTGCTAAATGTAAAATTGGGATTCTTTTGCCCTTCCCCTGGGCCCTGTTTCATCAGCTTTACCAATTTCATACATGGTCCATATGGGGCATGAATTTGACTTGCCAAATATACATCCTATAATTATGGGGTGTGAATTTTGTGTTCTACGAGGTTTTTATCACTAAAACCCCTCCCCTTACTAGCCCATTTTGGGATCGGTATTTGCCCCTAATGAAATTTCATTTTCTTGCATGTTTTGTCCTCCAAACCTCTTATAAATAAGGGTTTGGACTATTTATTTTTCCATAAGTAATATCTAAGAAATCCTAAGAAGTTCTATTGAGATCCCAATTCTTTAATTTCTCATTGTTAATCCTAACAAGTATTCATTTGATCCAAATTGCTATTTTTGTTATTTTGTGCTTTGATGGTGGCTATGCTTGGGGACTGAGTGAAAGAGTCTTGATGACTATATTTATCAACCTTCTTGGAGTTCTTCATCCATATATTAGTTGCTTATTGACCTCTATATAAGCTCATTAGGTTTGGTATGTATTAAGGTTAGTTGCTTTTTAAATTTGCTTTTTCTTGTTTTGTGCTTTGTTTTCTATTATTTCAAGCCCTGAAAAAGGGCATCTGAACCAAATTTGCACCCCATACTTATAGGGCATAAATTTGGTCAACCAGATTCACTCTCCCTCTTTACATGGCATGAATTTGGTAAATTAGGTCTTGGAGGTAAGTTTTGCACCCCAAAATCCTAATTTCACATCTACATTTTAGCATTCTATTGTATACATCCTATTTGCAATGTGTTTCGTTGTTATACATATATTTTATTTTTCTTGTGCATGTTACAAAGGTCAAAGATCAATTTTAATTTTGAATGATCAACTAAAAGTACCAAGGGGGCTTGACCTTTGCACCTCCAAACATTGTCTTAAAGTGGCTTAAGTAGGCCCCCAAATGCTAAAAAACAATTCTAGGGTTTTGTGAAGTCATTTTGTAGATTTGAAGCTATTGAATATTTTGGATGCAAGATAAATATTAGAATAACCACCAAATCATATAAGTATCCTAATAGATCTTTAGGTTGTTTGGTATTTGTTTTCTATTCATTTCCATTCAAAACCTAGATCATAGGTAAGGAAAAGTATTTGATCAAATTTCTAGGCATTTGAAATAATAAAAGCATTTAACATACATCTAGGGTTTTAATCTTGTTTTTTCATTTCGGTTGGACCTTTTTTGAAAGGCTTTATTTTGCAATCCTATGGTTAGACATCATTGAATTATAAAATCATACTAGGATTAGATCTTGCATTCTTGCATCTTGTGCATCTTGCATTATTCTTTCTCTTTTCATAGTTTAGTTTAGAAGGACCAAACAATGGGTGTATGCTCAATTGACACATCAAACATTTCTACCCTAGACTTGGAATGAGTTCTAAAACTATTCCTGGTGAACCCTTTTCTTTTGCCCATCGATCCTAGAGAATATAACAAACTCTCATAGTTCACCTTAGCCCCTAACGGATCCAAGTGATAATCATATGTGACAAATCAATTTTCCCCCTCTACATAATCATCAAATAATAAAGGGTTTTTGTATCCAAATATCTATTTTATAATGTTTGTAATTAGAAATATCATAGAATTATAATTTCAATTGTGCTACTATGCTCTATCTTTGCCACTATAGAGACTATAACTTTCTAGTCAAAAATCTATCATAGTTTACAAAAGCACCATCCTTTGACAAAAGCTCATTATCATCATTACTTAGTGGTGATGCTTGTATTTTTAAGTATATAGTCATTATTTTAGCCTATAAATGACTTTTCCTTTTCTTAATAGGGATTTGATGTTGCTCAAAGGATTTGAAAACCTCAACTAATCTAGAAAAACTCCTCTACATTTTAACTTGTATATTTTTGTTATTTTGTAGGTTTCTAAGAGAGTGAGAGAAACAAGAAAAAGTATCACTAGTCATCAAAAGCATCAACAATGCTTTTTCATTAGCTAGCACTACTAACATAGAGTTAAATTAGGTCAAAGGTTTCATTTGACATCTTATCATTATAGATTTAAATCATTGTCTAAATTTTTGTGTTTGTTTACCTATATTGTTTGTTTTTTATAACTCATTTAATGAAAATAAAATGAAAAAACAATAGCCAATTCTTAGTATTACAGGTGACTAACTACATAATTGCATTATCATCAAAATAAAATCACATATAAAAACTCATGTTTGTTTGTCTACATTATTCTCTTTTACCCCTTCTCTTAAATCAAATATTATCTTGTTCATTTATTATCAAAAGGTAAAAGCACTTAGTCAATAGGACCCACCACCTATTTTATTATTGTTTCATTCATAGAAAGGATGATGCTAGATTAATATTAGGTGATACAGAAAATTCTTAGGAAAAATATCATTATTTTCATGTTAAATGCATCAACCCTTAGATTAGGATTACAACTTCTGTGTGCTCAATGTGAGATGTTATAGACCTAACACCCCTCAATAATAAGAGATACAACACACACGTTTGCCTAGACAAATGAAGACTATTCATGATTTCCTTTTCTTGCAATAATGAGGCATATAAACAAGGAACATTGATTTCTTACAATCACTCTCTCCATTCTATTTTAATAACTTTAATACTTTTAACAGTTAAGATTTTTAAACTTTAAATAGGAGGTTTAACATTTGAATTAAAGTGTAGAGCTAAAAAATTTATTTTGGTAATCATATTTTGGTTCAATAATCATTTATGTGATAGAACGCATAATGCCACAACACCTATGATCACATGTGACCATGAAAATTGGTATAAACACTAAGTAAGACATAAGGATGAGATGACGTATAAGATGTATTCTATGTTGTTTTTTAAACCATGAATGTCATTATTTATGTCCTTTAAAATAATAAAAATTAAATTTTACTTTACTTAAATTTTAGAGTGGGCCTAATGGTAAGAGTTTAAAACATAGTATTTTTAAGGTTCGAAACCAATGGCGTAGAGTTGTACACCATGTTTTGAACCTAGGTTTGGTTGGATTGGGTAAATAACTTATATGTTATTTTAATTAAATTTTAGAGTGGGCTTAACAATAAGACTTTAGAAGTCAAGAATGAGAGGTAGAGTTGTACACCACACCTATATAGATGGAATTTGGTTGGATAAACATATATTTGTTAGTATTATACAACCTAATCAACTGTAAACCATCTAATATGAAAATTTTATTGAGACAATACTTTAGGTGGGGTATATTTCATAAAAAAAATTGTTGCATCAAGAGAACGCGTGTATATATATATATATATATATATATATATATATATATATATATATATATATATATATATATATATATATTTGGAGTAACATAATTTCTAATTCTTTTCTTGATATTTAAATAATATCCATCTAGGTTTTGCTCCTATGCCAAACTTACCAGATGATAATTTTGCAAGCCCACCCCTACAAAAATTATTTGTTTGCAAACCATTTGCCAGTTATAAAGCTAAAACCTAATTTTTTCCTTGCATTTGTTCCAAATAAAATTTCTTTGAACTTTGTGAGATTCAAATGATACACCAATTCACAATATTGAAACTAACATCACATATAGTTATGGATTGTAATATAGTATTTATAATTTGTATCCTTCTAACATGGCTAAGATCTTATCTTAAAATCCTACTAAACAATATTTCATTCTATCCAAAATTGAATTCCAAATTTCATATATATTTTCTTTAAGAGACAAAGGAATGCAGAAAATTTCTAATTTTTACCCTAAAATATCTACAATAATATATTGTAAATCTTAGACAACATTAATAAAATTGGTCATAAAAAACTATCCAACACTTATCATAACATGATAATATTTATTTAAACTCCATGTTCTCATTGACTAAAGGATGGCCCAAAAAAATATATTATCAACAAATTAGAGGCAAGAATCAAAGGGAATATTTAATACATCAAAGATATATTTTATTTTTCCTTATATTTTTATATTTAGAAAGCCCTTCCAAATGCATCCACATGAATAATAAATAGATAAGAATATACTGGATCACCTTGGTAAAATTCATTGATCAAAGTATAATGTTTTGGAGTGCTATAACAACATCTAATCTATTCACACCAACCTTTATCAAATAAAAAAAAATAGAATATCATGTAGAAAAAAAATAGCAAACCCTATCATATGCTTTATTCATATCTAGTAGCATTAACTTTACTTTGTGTAGCTTTCTTTTTCTAAGCCTCTTGAGTTATAGCCAACATATCATTGTTAAATAAATTCTATAATTTTTGAAAGAAAATTACAAGCAATCCATAAAGGGTTGCATGCTTTGTTAGGATGGAAAGAAAATACTACCATATCTATCTCCTACATAGAGAATTTATTCATCAAGATTTTATTTTGTCCTTATGTGATAATTGATGGAATATTTTCTAAAAAATTAACTTGAGCCTCCTTATCTTGGCCAACATTTGACAAAATATCTTTCAAATAATTAATTTCTTCCTTCCTAATATCTTCTTCTTGATCAATATTTATTCTCTTTGGAGTTAAAATATTTTTTATGCAAAGAAAACAAAAAATAATTGTAGTTGTAGGATGAAAATTTTGGTATTTATATCTCCTTCCTTGAGCCATCTTTCCCTAGATTATTGGAACCAATATGACTCCTTGTTTTTCAATATATTATGATAATTATAAAGTAATTATTTTTCTTATACATAAGTATATTGGTTAATTCCATTGATGTATACCATCTCTTGTAAAATTTTCAATTGCAATTCCATTGCCTCCTTTTCCTTAGATATGTTACCAAATGATATGACATCCAAATATTCATTTTCCTCTTTAGATATTTTATCTTTTTGAATAGACTTATATGTACATAATCCTTTAATATTTGCTTCATCCCACCATAACAGAACCATATGGAGGAAATTAGGCTCTTGAAGCAACATAGACTAAAAAAAAATAGACTTCGATGACCATTATTGAGTAAAATTCATCTCAAGAGAAGGGGTTTGTGATTAGATCCCACTCACAATAAAATGTTCAAAGTGATTGTATACTCTATTTGTAATCATGATATAGATGATAAAAATCTATTCAATATTTCTACTATATATTTTTCCATTGTGTATATTGTCACATGTATATTTAATGCTTTAAGAAATAGCATCCCAAAGGCCATATGAAGTAATAAATGAAACAAAATATTGCATTGATTTAGACCATCCAGAAGTACCACCATTCTTTGTTATATGAGACATGACTATGTTGAAGTCCCCTAGCTCCTTAGCCTCTGTGCCCCAAAAGTTCTATAAATCATAATTATGAATCATCATTTGTATTTCGAAAATGAAAAAAACAAGTTCCTTCCAGCACCTTTCACAAGGAGTAATTATAGTTGAAGGATATACATTTATAATTCCAAATTTTTTGTTTTCCTCTTTCGTCCAAAATAAACCAACAACCCAATTACTTTTTACCTCTAACATTTGTCCATCCCACTTGCATTTGTCCCATATTATTGGGATGCCTTCCAAGAAACTCTAACACAATTTTCATCTTCAAATATTTTTAAATGTATCCTTACATTCCTCACTAAATTTTATTTCATGAACTAATTAAAATTAAGAGTCTTACAAATATTAATTCCTTAATAGTATTTTAAAGAGCCTTATTCATGCCTCTAATATTCCATGATAACATTTTCATCGTCACTTTTTATCTTTATCTCTGGACTTAAATAACTTTTTATTAACATTTATGATAGTTACTTTTTTTTCAAATACCTTTGATGTTTTTTCTCCCTTTATTTTTTTATTTTTTAACTAATCTTTATTTTTCCATCCCTACTAACACTTTTACTTTTACCAATATTTTAAAAATAAATTTTCTTATATTATTAAAATGAAACCCAACTTCTAATTTTATTTATTTATTTGTTACACAAAGAAATCAATTACATCTCATTCATTTTTTACTACCAATCCCATTTCAAATATTAGAGTTTACCCTTATAACCTCTATGTCACCTTCTTATTAAAGACCACAAATCAATTACATCCCATTCATTTTTTTACCACCAACCCGAGTTCAATCTTAGAGTTTCCCCTTATAACCTCTATGTCACCTTGTTGTTAAAGACCCAATGTGAAGAGGACCATCTGTGGCTCAAAATTGGTATCATCATGGTTGGACTGAGGTATGCTCAACGGATTAAAGTCATACTACTACCTTTATCCCCAACTTTTGAATATTTATGTTGCCCCAACTTTTGAATATTTATGTTACATTATTTCTTCGTCATCTTGTCCCTTGACTTATGTGACATCACTTTTTTTTTTGGGTGGGGGTGGGGAGGGATATTTGGGTAGTGTGATAAACCCTTACGACAGACACTGAGCAATATCCTCCCTATTTTTTTGTTTTTTTGGTCGAGATATTTGGGTAGTTTGATAAACCCTTACGACCAATGCATAGGGTTGAGCTATCTCCTCCCAACCATAACCTCTCGTAAAGCTAAGAGCTACTCTTATCAATAGGAAATTTAAAACACATCTATACACACTTACTCCCTCACACATTCACTTATGCTAAGATTTGAACCTTAAACCGTTTTAAAAAATTGACATATTAAATCACTTAAATATATTCATCTTAGAAAGATAGATCTGGAAATGAATGGGTAGGCGCTTAATCAAAAGTGCATAGGCACTTTAATAGTTGCTTCACGGGCGGTCTAATTTTCATTTGACTTTTATTAAAAGTTTTATATATTTTTGTTGATGACGATGTTCACGTCGAAACTTTTTGGAACGATGGGGAAAAACTGGTCCGGACTAATTTGGTATGATATAAAAATAAAATATCATACGTTACTTTTTTGGCACCAACTTGGTAATAACTCGATTAATCTTAATTTATAATACTATGCACTAGCTTATAAACCACATGTTCATTACCTTGATTCCAAAATGGGAGGAAGGGGTTCATATTTCAGATTATAGGCCTATTGTATTATGTAATGTGGTGTACAAAATAATCACAAAGGTAATGGCTGAACGTCTAAAACCTCTTCTTCACAACATTATCTCCTTTGATCAAGGGGGCTTTGTTGAGGGACGACAGATTCTAGATGGGGTGGTTGTGGCCCAAGAAACAATCCATTCAATGTACACTTCTAGTAATAAAGGGATGTTCATTAAATTGGACATGTCAAAGGCTTATGAAAGGGTTGAATGGAGTCTCCTAGCTAAAATTATGGCAGCCTTCAGCTTCTATCAGGGCTGGATTGAGTGGATCATGAGTTGTATCTCTTCCCTGGCTTACTCTGTGCTTATCAAGGGCCTTCCTTCGCAACCTTTTGGAGCTTCTTGGGGTCTGCGCTAGGGGGATCCCTGTTCCCCTTATCTTTTTATCATTTTGGCTGAAGGTCTTGGCAGAATTTTCTTGAGGAGAAGACAACAAAGCAGATTATTGGGTATTAGGGTGGGGGATGAAGTTGTATCGCACCTACAATTTATGGATGACACTGGTTTGATGGTAGTGGCCAGCATCAGGGAAGCTAGAACAATTAGGGATACTCTTAATGTCTATCTCAGGGCTACTCAATAGGTCATTAATGACAAGAAATCCAAAGTGGTATTTTTTAATCTGGAGCAAAGGCTTCAGATCAAAATTTTAGAAATCCTGGGATTCACTAGGACTTCTCTCCCTATGGTTTACTTGGGTATCCCCTTGCACTTCAAGAAGCTAAAATTAAACACTTGGAAGAATTTGTTGGAGTGTATCAAGGAAAGAATTTATCACTGGTCTCACCAATGGTTAAGTGATGGTGGTAGATTAACGTTCTTACAGTCAGTCATTCAAGCCATGCCAATCTACAAATTTTCTATCTTGGCTGCCCCGCTTACAATATGGAAAGAGTTGGACAGGATGGCTAGGAAGTTTTTGTGGGAAGGAGCTAAAGGAAAAAGAAAGTGGGCCTTAGTGGGTTGGGATAAAGTCACCCAACCCAAGGTAAAAGGTGGGTTGGGAATGAGAGGATCCAAGTTAAATAATCAAGCCTTGGCTGGAAAGTTGTACTGGAGGTGGATTTCCCAACCAACTTCCTTATTTAGTAGAATCCTAACAAGTAAATATTTGGGTCAAGTTAACCCCAATGAGGTGGGTCGTTTCCCTTTGAATGGTACTGGATCCTTAATGTGGCAGGCTCTCAAGCTAGGATCTCAGGTTATTAAAGACCAACTATTTTGGAAAGTTGGGAGAGGGGAGAAGGCCCATTTTTGGACTGATTCTTGGGATCAGTACCCACCCATCATTGTAGAATTCCCCGAGTTACTTCCAATAAAATCTGCCATAGAAACCAAGGGTTGGGTCCAAATTGAAAGTTATTTCAACACTTCTCACCTAGGGGGGTATAAGTTTAAGAAGTTTAAGAGGTTGGAGGAGTGGCCAATTCCAATCCCCTCGGAGTTGGCACCCATCTTGACCAAAATCTTAACAGAAAGGTTTATCATAGGGAGAGACGAGGAGGATGAATTAGCTTGGGGCTATGGGAGCCTTGGTGTTTATATAGTGAAGGACAAGTATGACAAGATCCTCCTAGAGCCTCCTCCCATTCTTTTCCAATTGAGGACTGGAGAAATATTTGGCACTCTAAGGGCTAGCCGAAAGTAAACTTTTTTGCTTGGCAGTTTATGCACAATGGTATTCTCACTTTTGACAATCTTAGATGTAGAGGAATCATTGGCCCTTCTCAATGTGTTTTATGCCACAAGAACGAGGAAACAACTGATCACCTAATGTTTGAGTGTCCTTTCACGTGTCAAATTTGGAAGCGATGGCTCTCTCATTATAAAATCTAGGTTAATGGTGACATGAATCGGACTAATATTTGGGAAAGATGGAAACGGAGTAGATTTAAATCCAAAGATCTTCAAATTGGGTGGGAGCTTTGTTTATACTTCATTTGGTGGCAAGTGTGGTTGGAGAGAAATGCTAAAATTTTTAGGGAAACCTTTTCCTCGTTAGATGGAGTTTGGCAAGTCATCTGGAGCAAAGTCACAGAAACTATTGTCGTCTATGCTAAAGAGGATACTCAGGTTGGTCCTGGGCCAATGGAAGAGGGAGTTGAAAAGCGAGAGGTACAAGACAGAACCAGTTGGAAACCACCCCCAGAAGGCTAGATTAAAATCAATACTGATGGAGCTGCAAAGGGCAATCCGGGTAGCGTCAAAATTGGCATGATTTGCCAAAATCATGAGGGATCAGTGCTCTATTGGGAACTGCAGGGCTTGGGTCGAACCACAAATAATGAAGAAGAAGCCATTGCTATCAAATATGCTTCTATTTGGGCAGTTACTCAGGGCCATAGGAGGATAATTCTTGAATCTGATTCTTAAATTCTGGTTGGAGCTCTAGACTGCATGAGGAACTTTTCATTGAACGCTTGGAGGTTGAGGATTCTAGTCTCTCAAATCGAGGAATTATGGAGGGAATTAGATGATGTGATTCTAGTATATGTGAGCAGATATTTAAACAAAGCGGCCAATTTCTTGGATAATATGGGTGCTGCAAAAAAGGTAGGAGTTCAGTTGCACAGTGACATGCCTATTACAGATGAGGTGATTAGGCAGGGCCTTGAAATATCCTTGCGCCAATGATTGATGAAAAATATAAGGGTGGTTTTTGTCATGATTTCGTGACCTATTATGCCATCACAGCCATTTGAGGTAAGCTGTCGCGATATCGCGACATGTTGCGCCATCGCGATCGTTGGAGGAAAGTTGTCACGATATCGCAACATGTTGCGCCGTCGCGGTCGCTGGAGAAAAATTGTCACAATTTCATGACATGTTGCATCATCGCGGCTGCTGGAGAAAAGTTGTCACGATATCACGACTTGTTGCGTCATCGTGGCCGCTGTGGGAAAGTTGTCACGATATCGCGACATGTTGCGCTATCGCGACCACTAGAGGAAAGTTGTCGCGATGTCATGACATGTTGTGCCATCACGGCCAAAGGAGGAAATTTTTCATGATATCGCGACATGTTGCGCCGTCGCGATCGTCGAGGGAAAGTTGTCACGATATCGTGACATGTTGTGCCATCGCGGCCAAGGGAAGAAAGTTGTCGCGATATCGCGACATGTTGCGTTGTTGCGGCCACCGAGGGAAAGTTTTTGTGATATCATGACATGTTGCACCGTCGCGGCCAAAGGAGGAAAGTTGTCACGATATTCATTTACCTCCTTTGGCCGTGACGGTGCAACATGTCATGATATCACGACAACTTTCCCTCGGTAGCCGCGACAACGCAACATGTCATGATATCGCGACAACTTTCCTCCCTTGGCCGTGATGGCACAACATGTCGTGATATCGCGACAACTTTCCCTCGGCTATCACGACGGTTAGCAAGTGGCTAATCAAGTGTCATATCAAAATGTGCCACCTTCCTATGATAATATGGTTGGTATGATAGCAGTAACCACAAGGCAACAAGAGCAGAATCAAAAAACTCAATATTCTCATTAGGAGACACGTTTTCATCCAACCCACCTTAGTTTTGAAGAGTACCCAAAAAATGATCATGAGAATAGAAAACCCACCTTTAGTGTTAAAGCCACAACCTAAAGTCTCCTTTGACATTCAACAATAGTTAGCTAGTATCCTAGCCAAGATCTCCCTATTAGAGCGTTTGTAAACTTCTATTCATGGGAAGCTTTTTTGAAACTTCTAAGACAACAACTTGTTCCTCAATATATTTTCCCTAGTGTTATGGCTAATGTTGTAAGCTCTCTTGGGATACATCATATCACATTCTTAGATGACGATATTCCTTCCTTAGACTTATGGGGGGATTCTTTCATCTACATTATTGCATTTATTGGGGAAAATTTTATTAATATGATTATAGTTGATAATGGTACTTCTCTCAATTTATGTACATATCAAGTTTTCTAAAAGTTTGGATTAAAAGAGGAATATTTAACTAAATTCGATGACATCATCAAAACATTCAACAATAAGTTCCAAGACGCTTACAACATTGTATCCCTTCCCCTTAGGGTTTGACCTAAGATCTTAGATACCTTGTTATATGTGGTGTCTTGCTTTACATCCTTTAATATTCTTCTTGAATTTCATTGGGTCCATGCGATGTAGGTTGTCCCTTCTACCTTACACCAGTGTTTGAAGTTCAAATTTAAGAATAAATATATCACGATTTTGGGCAATCCTAACCCATTTGAATATTATTCATTGGTTGAACAAGATCAATCTAATATTAATTCATTAGATTTATCATGTCACATAACTTAGCAACCTAAAAAATTGAACATGAGAGAGGAATCATTAATAAATATCTCATTACAGGATCAAGTCAATCCATCTCATCATGAGCTTGTTCTGAGGACATCTCATAAAGGTTTAGAGTGGAGTATTGAGGATGAAGGATCACCCTCTCCCTCTCTGTTAGTTACTACCCCAAAGGAGTATGTTGAATATGACACTCCTTGTGACACAGTTAATGAGGATATCCTTTGTAGTGATATCTCTATTGATAGGTCAGTCCCTTGTATTGCATAGGTTGAGTCTTCTAGTTCTCAAGAGGATATTGATTTTATGTCTCTCGATGACCTTGAGCAAATAGGAATAATTATTTCCTCAGCTCCTCTTGAGGATGAGTCATCCATTCTCATTGAGGAGACCATAGATGTTAACATAGGTTCTTAGGAGACCTCTAGAATCCTAAAGCTAGGTAAAGCCTTGTTCATGGAAGAGTAGGAGCAGTTGACCAATTTGTTAAAAAAATTCATGATTTTTTTTCTTGGTCATATGTCGACATGTCAGGGCTTTATAATTACCTTGTTATGCATCATTTGGTAGTTCTCCCTAGTGCTAAGCATGTTAAGAAGAAACTTTAGGAGATGCATCTTAAGGTTTCCCTTTTAGTCAAGGAGGATATCCAACAACTCCTTGACATCAATTTTATAAAAGCTATCAACTATTCTTATTAGATCTCCAATATCATTCATGTGGCTAAGAAGATAAGAATAATCAAAATATGTATCAACTTTCAAAACATCAACATAGTGTATCCCAAGGATGATTTTCCCTTGCCCAACATAGATTATATCATAGATTTCATCGGTAATTATGGTATGCTCTCACATATGGATGACTTCTTAGGATACAACCAAATCATGGTTACCCCTGAGGACCAGGCTAAGATATATTTCATCACACCATGGGGCATCTTTTGTTATAAATTCATGTCTTTTGGCTTGACGAATGTTGGTTCCACATATCATAGGGTTATGACTTATATTTTTCATGACATGATGCATGATATTTTATAGGATTATGTGGATGATATTTTGGGTTTATCCATAGATCGACAAGATCATTTTAATAATATAAGATAATTTTTTGAAAGGCTTTGGCAGTTCATAGTTCGTCTTAAGCCCTCCAAGTGTGTGTTTGGAGTCACATCTAGCAAGTTATTAGGTTTCATCATTTTTATGTGACGTATTTAAGTGGATCTCTCTAAGATAGTAGCTATAACTAACATGACTACTCCTTACACCCTAACTAATTTGCATAGCTTGCAAGGTCAGCTTCAAGCTATTAATCAGTTCATAGTCCAACTAGTCGATAAGTGTCAGCCCTGTTTTAATCTTCTTAAGAAATATGTTGTGTTCTAATCAGAGACTAAGTGTCAATGAGATTTTTATGAGGTCAAGATATACCTCACTTTCCCACCTCTCTTAGTTCCTCCTATGCCTAGTAAGCATATGATGATTTACATAGTAGCCACAACTCATGCTTTGGGAGCCTTATGGGCTGAACATGATGATTAAAATAAAGAGTAAAATATCTACTATATCATTAGTACTTTGGTCAGCTATGAAACCTAGTACACTCCCTTAGAGAAGCTTTACCTTGCTATGGTGTTTGATTTCTAGAAGCTAAGATACTATATGCTCAGTCATAAGACATTCATAGTGGAGAATTTTGATCCTTTGTGCTACCTCATGTCTAATACCCACCTTTTAGGTCGAGCTACTAATTGTGTTATAGCCCTTAATGAGTTTGACTTAAATTTCATAGGTTAGAAGGCTATCAAGGATCAAGTGCTTGTTGATCAATTAGCCTCCACTCCCCTAGAAGCTGCCCATTCTTTGGTCATTAATTTTTTTGATGAGTGCTTCAACATAGAGGTTGAAGAGCCAGAGTCTTGGACTTTATTTTTTGATGGAGCTCGATGCATAGTGTTGGAGTCATTCTAGTTACCCCACAAAAAAACTCATCCCCCTTTCCTTCAAGCTTAATTTTTCCTACATAAACAATACCATAGAGTGCAAAGCCTTGATCCTTGGCCTTAGATCAACCTTATCCTTGTAGGTTATATTTATCTCCATTTTTGGTGACTCTTAACTTTTTTTTAATCAAATTAATGATGTCTATCAAACTTTGGATGATAAGCTAAAATATTATAAGGATATTGTCACCAAGTTTTTATCTGCCTTTGATTGGTTAATCTTAGAGTTTGTCCCTAGATATTTAAACCACCATGTGGATGCCATGGTTGTTGCTACATCCTTGTTTCCTTTGGAGTTGGATGATGATCAAGCATATATTATCATTAGATAACTTTGAGAGCCTACATCGCTCAGTTCTTGTCTTGTTTAGTTAGATGTTTTTACCATCAAAGCTTCCCCATTTGAGCCATGGTTACCAACATATTTAATTCCCTTGAGGATGGTTTTATTCTTGATGGTTTAAACCATAATAAACATAATATTTTATGCAAAAGAGCATGCTAGTTCGTTATTATTGGTAATACTTTGTATCGACGTTCTTTTGAAGGCATATTCTTATAATGCCTTAACTCTAATGAAGCCTAACTAGCTCTTAGTGAGGTTCATAAAGGTTCATGTAGAGATCATTTTAGAAGCAATGTTATTACCAAAAAACTCCTTTGGTTGGGGTATTATTGGTCTTCCATGGAGAAAGATGCAAGTGACCATGTTCAATGTTGTAACAAGTATCAACACCATGAAAACCTTGTCCATGTTCCTTCTCAGCACCTTCAGGTTATTTCTTCCCCTTGGCCATTTTCCACGTGGGGATTAGACATTATAGGTAATATTAACACAATTTCATCTAATGGCCAAAATTTTATCATAATAGTGATAGAGTACTTCACTAAATGGGTCGAAGCCATACCCCTAGCTATGGTGACTAGAGCCCATGTTTCCAAGTTCATATTTAACCAAATTATTTGTAGGTTTGGGATTCCTTTGATGATTATCTCTGATAATGACACTCCTTTTAAGAACAAGGATATCCATAAACTTTGTGCTAAGTATAAGATTCAACATAATTGTTAAACTCTATATTACCTACAAGGTAATGAAAAATTGAAGCCTCCAACAATTCTTTTATCAAGAACTTGAATAAGTTGGTTAGTAAGATCAGTTGCGATTGGCATATCTAACTTTATATTACCTTGTGGGCCTATCACACTAGTGTGCGAACTCCTATGGGTGCTTCTCTATGTATCTTAGTCTATGGGACTGATGTGGTCTTTTTTTTGAGTTAGAGGTTCTTTAATTGCACATTTTGTTGTAATATACCTCGATCTACAATAAGTATCACTTGGATCATTTGAATCAATTGAAGTTTCTCAAAAAAAAGTGTATTCATACCTTAGAGCATTTGTGAGCGTATAAGAATAGGCTCAAGCGATCTTATTCCAAGAGAGTTTACAATCATTCTTTTGAGGTTGGGGACCTGGTCCTCAGGGAAAAACAAAAGAACACCAATGCTTACTCAGATCTCAAAGGAAAATTTTAGCCCAATTGGTTAGGCTCTTTTATCATAACCACAATTTTTGGTTCAAGGGTTTATCATTTAACTTCTTTGGATGGTACAAAAATTAAATAACCAATGAATATAATGCATCTAAAGAGATACTATGCATAACTTGAAACACTACATTTTCATATTGCATTTAGCTTAGTTTTCATACTAGATTTTATTTGCTTGATCATATTGCATGATTACCTATTATATTTTACATGATTTAGCTAACATTATGTTCCCTATATTTCTTCTTGTCATACTATTACATTGTTGCTTGTTCATTTTTGCATGATTGCTTCATCATATAGATTTTTGTGGATTTCATGATAAAGGCAAGTGATGACGCCTAGTTAGGTCATAGATCACATGTATTTCACTCACACTAGGACTCTTATGCCTAGTGAATCCACAACCTAGGGATAATCTCATTGCATATGCTCATGCCATTCTATATTCCTTGATCTTAAAATTTTAAGGATCATATTTTTGACTCCCTCATGTCAAGGAATGTAGTTCTTTTGTGTATTTTTTTCCTTGTCAATACATGTTCTTCCTTCCATTTGTGAATCTTGCTTGTTGTTTGCACTTTATTATTTCTTAATATTCTTCGAGAAGGGTGAAAACATGCACTATTATTATTCTTTGTCTCTATTTCCTCTCTTTGTTTTTCATCACGTACACACATATGTTATGACTCACTTTGATAACTTATCTTTTGCACACACCACACCCCTATCGGGTAGTCCTCACTTTGGTAATTTCAATCATATCATTTCAACACTCCATAGAAGATAGCTTCATGGTCATGAGTGAGAGGAAACCTCCATTTGACCATTTGTGAGCATACATCCTAGTGGGTATCTCTCTTATTTTATCTAGACATTAGAAAGCACTACACCCATAGTGGGTATCGCTCCACTTATCCATCTCAAAAACCATAACACCCTTACAAGATCAAATTCATGGCCATTAGTAAGGGACAACCTCCATTTGACCATTTTTGAGCATACATCCTCATAGTATTTGACTATTTTTCTTGTATTTAATTTTCTTTGACCTTTTGGAGTTTTTGCTTTCTTCTTCTTTCACCCTTCTCTCTTCTTTCTTTTTTCATTTCCTTTTTTATTCTTCTTTCTTTTCATATTTTATTTTCTTTTTTAGTACACTCATTTGTGCATTCCACCTTGCATTCATTTTAGCTTTCATGATAGCTTGCATTGCATCTAAGTTTGGGTCATATTGCATTGTATTCACTATGTTCATAAAAAAAAAGATAAATATGATGTGTGTCTTCTTTTTATTTGCCACCTTATTTTTCTGTCTATCATTTTCGAGTCTCTGAAAGAATTTGTCATTCCTTTAAAAACTCATGGTGGAATGCTAGCGTTAGATTTATTAATGGTAGTATTACCTTGATTTACGTGTAAATTTGTAGTGTTTAGGTTAACACCCCTTTTTTGCACTGCCTTGTTGTCTAAACCTAGCCATCCTTTTTTATGTTTACCCATATGAGTCTACATATTTCTGTGACACATTTAATTGGTTATAAATGCATCAAAGAGGGGGTAAAATTTAGACACAAAACATTAACCCATCCAATTGAGTCAATTCTTCCTTAGATCCCTAGCTAGCCACCTAAACTTGCTAAATGTAAAATTGGGATTCTTTTGCCCTTCCCCTTGGCCCTGTTTCATCAGCTTTACCAATTTCATACATGGTCCATATGGGGCATGAATTTGACTTGCCAAATTTACATCCTATAATTATGGGGTGTGAATTTTGTGTTCTACAAGGTTTTTCTCACTAAAACCCCTCCCCTTACTAGCCCATTTTGGGATTGGTCTTTACCCCTAGTGAAATTTCATTTTCTTACATGTTTTGTCCTCCAAACCTCTTATAAATAATTTTTTGGACTATTTATTTTCTCATAATTAATATCTAAGAAATCCTAACAAGTTCTATTGAGATCCCAATTCTTTACTTTCTCATTGTTAATGCTAACAAGTATTCATTTTATCCAAATTGCTATTTTTGTTATTTTTTGCTTTGATGGTGGCTACCCTTGGGGACTTAGTGGAAGAGTCTTGATGACTATATTGATCAACCTTATTGGAGTGCTTCATCCATATCTTAGTTGCTTCTTGACATCTACATAAGCTCATTAGGTTTGGTATGTATTAAGGTTAGTTACTTTTTAAATTTGCTTTTTCTTGTTTTGTGCTTTGTTTTTTATTGTTTCAAACCCTGAAAAAGGGCATCTAAACTAAATTTGCACCCCATACTTATAGGGCATAAATTTGGTCAACCATATTCACTCTCCCTCTTTACATGGCATGAATTTGGTAAATTATGTCTTGGAGGTAAGTTTTACACCCCAAAATCCTAATTTCACATATGCATTTTAGCATTCTATTGTATACATCCTATTTGCACTATGTTTTGTTGTTAAAAATATATTTTATTTTTCTTGTGCATGTTACAAAGGTCAAAGATCAATTTTAATTTTGAATGATCAACTAAAAGTACCAAGGGGGCTTGAATTTTGCACCTCCAAACTTAGTCTTAAGGTGGCTTAAGTAGGCCCCCAAATGCTAATAAGATTTTCTAGGGTTTTGTGAAGTCACTTTGTAGATTTGAAACTATTGAATATTTTGGATGCAAGATAAAGCTTAGAATAACCACCAAATCAGATAAGTATCCTAATAGATCTTTAGGTTGTTTGGTATTTTTTTTCTATTCATTTCCATTCAAAACCTAGATCATAGGTAAGGAAAAGCATTTGATCAAATTTCTAGGCATTTGAAATAATAAAAGCATATAACATGCATCTAGGGTTTTAATCTTGTTTGTTCATTTTCGTTGGACCCTTGTTGAAAGGCTTTATTTTGCAATCCTAGGGTTAGACATCATTGACTTATAAAATCATACTAGGGTTAGATCTTGCATTATTGCATCTTGTGCATCTTGCACTATTCTTTCTCTTTTCATAGTTTAGTTTAGAAGGGCCAAACAATGGGTGTATGCTCAATTGACACATCAAACATTTCTACCCTGGACTTGGAATGAGTTCTAAAACTATTCCTGGTGAACCCTTTCCTTTTTCCCATCGAGTCTAGAGAATATAACACACTCTCATAGTCCACCTTAGCCCCTAATGGATCCAAGTGATAATCATATGTGACAAATCAATTTTCCCCCTCTACATAATCATCCAATCATAAAGGGATTTTGTATCCAAAGATCTATTGTACGATGTTTGTAAGTAGAAATATCATAGAATTATAATTTCAATTGTGCTACTATGCTCTATCCTTACCACTATAGAGACTATAACTTTCTAGTCAAAAATATATCATAGTTTACAAAAGCACCATCCTTTGACAAAAGCTCATTGCCATCATTACTTAGTGGTGATGCTTTTATTTTTAAGTATATAGTCATTATTTTAGCCTATAAAATGACTTTTCCTTTTCTTAATAGGGATTTGATGTTGCTCAAAGGATTTGAAACCCTCAACTAATCTAGAAAAACCCCTCTACATTTGAACTTGTCTATTTTTTGTTATTTTGTAGGTTTCTAAGAGAGTGAGAGAAACAAGAAAAAGTATCACTAGTCATCAAAAGCATCAACAATGCTTTTTCATTAGCTAGCACTACTACCATAGAGTTAAATTAGGTCAGAGGTTTCATTTGACATCTTATCATGTTAGATTTAAATCATTGTCTAACTTTTTGTGTTAGTTTTACCTACATTGTTTGTTTTTTATAACTCATTTAATGAAAGGAAAAGGAAAAAACAATAGCCAATTCTTAGTATTACAGGTGACTAACTACATAATTGCATTATCATCAAAATAAAATCACATATAAAAACTCATGTTTGTTTGTCTACATTATTCTCTTTTACCCCTTCTCTTGAATCAAAGCTTATCTTGTTCATTTATTATCAAAATGTAAAAGCACTTAGTCAATAGGACCCACCACCTACTTTATTATTGTTTCATTCATAGCAAGGATGATGCTAGATTAATATTAGGTGATAAAGAAAATTCTTAGGAAAAATATCATTATTTTCATGTTAAATGCATCAACCCTTAGATTAGGCTCACAACTTCTATGTGCTCAATGTGAGATGTTATAGACCTAACACCCCTCAAGAATAAGAGATACAACACACACATTTTCCTAGACAAATGAAGACTATTCATGATTTCCTTTTCTTGCAATAATGAGGCATATAAACAAGGAACATTGATTTCTTACAATCACTCTCTCCATTCTATTTTAATAACTTTAATACTTTTAACAGTTAAGATTTTTAAACTTTAAATAGGAGGTTTAACATTTGAATTAAAGTGTAGAGCTACAAAACTTGTTTTGGTAATCATATTTTGGTTCAATAATCATTTATGTGATAGAACACATAATGCCACAACACCTATGATCACATGTGACCATGAAAATTGGTATAAACACTAAGTAAGACATAAGGATGAGATGACATATAAGATGTATTCTATGTTGTGTTTTTAAACCATGAATGTCATTATTTATGTCCTTTAAAATCATAAAAATTAAATTTTACTTTACTTAGATTTTAGAGTGGGCCTAATGGTAAGAGTTTAAAACATAGTAGTTTCAAGGTTCGAAACCAATGGCGTAGAGTTGTACACCATGTTTTGAACCTAGGTTTGGTTGGATTGGTTAAATAACTTATATGTTATTTTACTTAAATTTTAGAGTGGGCTTAACAATTAGACTTTAGAAGTCAAGAATGAGAGGTAGAGTTGTACACCACACCTATATAGATGGAATTTGGTTGGATAAACATATATTTGTTAGTCTTATACAACCTATGTTCTTAAGGATATTAATAAAAAATATTTTACCTTTATATTTTACTTATATGTTTAGTTACCTTCTCCCTTGTATAACAATTTATATACGAGTTTATATCTTTCTAAGATTAAATGACTCTTTCCTTCCAAATTTTTCTTCATTAATTTTATAAATACCATCTCCATTAGTTTTTTCTAGATTTCCTTTGGAAGCACCATCAACATTAATTTTGATACACCTAATTTTTGGATATTTCTATTTATTAGAGATTGAAACAAATCCTTTGTTTTAACTCCACTATCATTGATGATACTTCCATGTATATTCAAATAATGTAAGTAAGATGATAACACCCTTTTCTATTATACTTACCATGATGAGCATTATATCTATAAACACTTTGCAATAGAGGTAATAATATGCTTATAAATTTGGACATGATATTGAGGGGAAATAAAAGTCCTTGACTTTTGGACCTTTACAAGTTAAACACACCTCACTAATGGTTATTCTTTTAAATCAAAGAAAATAGGATAAGGTTTCAACCAAGCAACAGACAAAAAAATTACATAAACTACCCCATTAACTAACCATCTATTATATTTCCTAATCAACTGTAAACCATCTAATATGAAAATTTTATTGAGACAATACTTTAGGTGGGGTATATTTCATAAAAAAAATTGTTGCATCAAGAGAACATGTGTGTGTGTGTGTGTGTGTGTGTGTATATATATATATATATATATATATATTTGGAGTAACATAATTTCTAATTCTTTTCTTGATATTTAAATAATCTCCATCCAGGTTTTGCTCCTATGCCAAACTTACCAACTGATAATTTTGCAAGCCCACCCCTACAAAAATTATTTGTTTGCAAACCATATGCCAGTTATAAAGCTAAAACCTAATTTTTTCCTTGCATTTGTTCCAAATAAAATTTCTTTGAACTTTGTGAGATTCAAATGATACACCAATTTACAATATTGAAACTAACATCACATATAGCTATCGATTGTAATATAGTATTTATAATTTGTATCCTTCTAACATGGCTAAGAGCTTATCTTAAAATCCTACTAAACAATATTTCATTCTATCCAAAATTGAATTCCAAATTTCATATATATTTTCTTTAAGAGACAAAGGAATGCAGAAAATTTCTAATTTTTACCCTAAAATATCTACAATAATATATTGTAAATCTTAGACAACATTAATAAAATTGGTCATAAAAAATTATCCAACACTTATCATAACATGATAATATTTATTTAAACTCCATGTTCTCATTGACTAAAGGATGTCCCAAAAAAATATATTATCAACAAATTAGAGGCAAGAATCAAAGGGAATATTTAATACATCAAAGATATATTTTATTTTGCCGTATATTTTTATATTTAGAAAGCCCTTCCAAATGCATCCACATGAATAATAAATAGATAAGGATATACTGGATCACCTTGGTAAAATTCATTGATCAAAGTATAATGTTTTGGAGTGCTATAACAACATCTAATCTATTCACACCAACCTTTATCAAATAAAAAAAAATAGAATATCATGTAGGAAAAAAATAGCAAACCCTATCATATGCTTTATTCATATCTAGTAGCATTAGCTTTACTTTGTGTAGCTTTCTTTTTCTAAGCCTCTTGAGTTATAGCCAACATATCATTGTTAAATAAATTCTATAATTTTTGAAAGAAAATTACAAGCAATCCATAAAGGGTTGCATGCTTTGTTAGGATGGAAAGAAAATACTACCATATGTATCTCCTACATAGAGAATTTATTCATCAAGATTTTATTTTGTCCTTACGTGATAATTGATGGAATATTTTCTAAAAAATTAACTTGAGCCTCCTTATCTTGGCCAACATTTGACAAAATATCTTTCAAATAATTAATTTCTTCCTTCCTAATATCTTCTTCTTGATCAATATTTATTCTCTTTGGAGTTAAAATATTTTTTACGCAAAGAAAATAAAAAATAATTGTAGTTGTAGGATGAAAATTTTGGTATTTATATCTCCTTCCTTGAGCCACCTTTCCCTAGATTTTTGGAACCAATATGACTCCTTGTTTTTAAATATATTATGATAATTATAAAGTAATTATTTTTCTTACACATAAGTATATTGGTTAATTCCATTGATGTATACCATCTCTTGTAAAATTTTCAATTGCAATTCCATTGCCTCCTTTTCCTTAGATATGTTACCAAATGATATGAGATCCAAATATTCATTTTCCTCTTTAGATATTTTATCTTTTTGAATAGACTTATATGTACATAATCCTTTAATATTTGCTTCATCCCACCATAACAGAACCATATGGAGGAAATTAGGCTCTTGAAGCAACATAGACTAAAAAAAATAGACTTCGATGACATTTATTGAGTAAAATTCATCTCAAGAGAAGGGGTTTGTGATTAGATCCCACTCACAATAAAATGTTCAAAGTGATTGTATACTCTATTTGTAATCATGATATAGATGATAAAAATCTATTCAATATTTCTACTATATATTTTGCCATTGTGTCTATTGTCACATGTATATTTAATGCTTTAAGAAATAGCATCCCAAAGGCCATATGAAGTAATAAATGAGACAAAATATTGCATTGATTTAGACCATCCAGAAGTACCACCCTTCTTTGCTATAGGAGACATGACTATGTTGAAGTCCCCTAGCTCCTTAGCCTCTGTGCCCCAAAAGTTCTATAAATCATAATTATGAATCATCATTTGTATTTGGAAAATGAAAAAAACAAGTTCCTTCCAGCACCTTTCACAAGGAGTAATTATAGTTGAAGGATATACATTTATAATTCCAAATTTTTTGTTTTCCTCTTTCTTCCAAAATAAACCAACAACCCAATTACTTTTTACCTCTAACATTTGTCCATCCCACTTGCATTTGTCCCATATTATTGGGATGCCCTCCAAGAAACTCTAACACAATTTTCATCTTCAAATATTTTTAAATGTATCCTTACATTCCTCACTAAATTTTATTTCATGAACTAATTAAACTTAAGAGTCTTACAAATATTAATTCCTTAATAATATTTTAAAGAGCCTTATTCATGCCTCTAATATTCCATGATAACATTTTCATAGTCACTTTTTATCTTTATCTCTAGACTTAAATAACTTTTTATGAACATTTATGATAATTATTTTTTTCCCAAATACCTTTGATGTTTTTTCTCCCTTTATTTTTTTCTTTTTTAACTAATCTTTATTTTTCCATCCCTACTAACGCTTTTACTTTTACCAATCTTTTAAAAATAAATTTGCTTATATTATTAAAATGAAACCCAACTTCTAATTTTATTTATTTATTTGTTACACAAAGAAATCAATTACATCTCATTCATTTTTTTTGCTACCATTCCCATTTCAAATATTAGAGTTTACCCTTATAACCTCTATGTCACCTTGTTGTTAAAGACCACAAATCAATTACATCCAATTCATTTTTTTACTACCAACCCCAGTTCAATCTTAGAGTTTCCCCTTATAACCTCTATGTCACCTTGTTGTTAAAGACCCAATGTGAAGGGGACCATCTGTGGCTCGAAATTGGTATCGTCATGGTTGGACTGGGGTATGCTCAACGGATTAAAGTCATACTACTACCTTTATCCCCAAATTTTGAATATTTATGTTGCCCCAACTTTTGAATATTTATGTTACATTATTTCTTCGTCATCTTGTCCCTTGACTTGTGTGACATCACCTTTTTTTTTGGGGGGGTGGGGGTGGGGAGGGATATTTGGGTAGTGTGATAAACCCTTACAACAGACACCGAGCAGTCTCCTCCCTGTTTTTTTGGTCGAGAGATTTGGGTAGTTTGATAAACCCTTACCACCAATGCATAGGGTTGAGCTATCTCCTCCCAACCATAACCTCTCGTAAAGCTAAGAGGTACTCTTATCAATAGGGAATTTAAAACACATCTATACACACTTACTCCCTCGCACATTCACTTATGCTAAGATTTGAACCTTAAACCTTTTTAAAAAATTGACATATTAAATCACTTAAATATATTCATCTTAGAAAGATAGATCTGGAAATGAATGGGTAGGCGCTTAATCAAAAGCGCGTAGGCACTTTAATAGTTGCTTCACGGGCGGTCTAATTTTCATTCGACTTTTCTTAAAAGTTTTATATATTTTTGTTGATGACGATGTTCACGTCGGAACTTTTTGGAACGATGGGGAAAAACTGGTCCGGACTAATTTGGTATGATATAAAAATAAAATATCATACGTTACTTGTTTGGCACCAACTTGGTAATAACTCGATTAATCTTAATTTATAATACTATGCACTAGCCTTTTTAATAAAGGCAAGACAAAATGACATTTCAATTAAATTGATTACTAGTTCTTTGAATTGTTCGAATTAAAATTAAACACACAGGCAAACAAGACAGAAGGTTGAAATAATTCAAAACAAAATTAAACAACCAAAAAAACGGAACGACCTAAGCCTGGTAGTCACCAGCCCATTGAATAATCCGCTCACATCGAATAGAAGGACAACTACTTAATTTTAAAAAATAATATGTTGGAAGAGAATATGCACAGGCAATAATAAAAAGAAAATAGGAATGAGAAGAACTAAGGAAACTCTTAAGAAGGAAACGTATGGCCTTTATTTACTTCCCCCATTTCGAAGAATCTCATAGCCGTGTGCTTAAGTGCGTGTAATTATAAGTCTGGCAAAATACCAGGGAAGAATCTCATTTGAAACAAGCAACAAGTACATCTTGTAACGAGAAAATAGATACAGTTAGATGGCAAACGCGATGCATAAGTTAACGCTAACAATTGGAACGAGCGAAAGGAGAGATGCTTAGTGAATGAGAGAAGCAGTTAAAAAGGCTGAAAGAAAGATAGGTGGAAGAGTAGGGTGATTGACACAGAAGAAGGCAGTAGTTCTTTTCTACGCACCAATGGCATTTCTGGACGATCTATTGCGCATTCTTCTGAACATGTGGAATCTGCTATTCCGCTGTATACAACCGTGCAGTGAGGTGACGCACAGAGAAGTCCAGACAGGAAACCCTGAATTGGTGAGACAGTTTCTATTCACTATCGACGAATTGATGGTGTAACGAGAGGAAGCGTTTGATGAGGAAGATGGATAGGAATGGGATGTACCTGCTTCACAAAGTGGCCGAGGAGGGCCATCACGAAATAGTGGAGGAGTTTGTCCAAAGAATGCCCAATTGCGTCAACATTCGTAGTAAAGACTATAAAACAGCTTCACATTTTGCTGTCGAACATGATCAACTTGAGGGGGTAAACGTACTGCTCTCTGACGAAAACGGGAAAATTGGAAGAAAATTGGTCAGAAAAATGGTGGGCCATGACTACAACAAAGATGGCAACACAGCCTTACATTTGGCAGCCATTCATGAAGTGGAACCCCAAGTTGTACATAAAATAAATTATGTTTTATTTTTATTTATTTATTTTTATTTTTTTTTAAATAAAGGGGTAAAAATTTATTGATAAAAAGTCTGGATTACAAAGTACAGCTGAGCCTCCACCCAGGACTCAAATAAGCAACAAGATAAGCTAAATCACCAGACAAGGTCAACTCCCAAAGAAAACCAAAAAAAAAAAAAACAAACCACATTAAGTCTTAACATCCTTATGGATCAACTCCTATAGGTGTTGAAAATCCCCAGACGGGAGACTCTCCCAGTTATCAATACTCTGTCCTAAATAAAATCCACATCCAGAGAATTAACACGAATCAAATCACGAACAACTTTTTGTCTGGGGATGCTATTCAACCCCCTTACATTCCATGAAAGTATAATCATTTTTGGGGGTTATAAAAATGGGAGTCCAATGTTCTCACCAAACTTGACTCTACCAAAGTCTCCCCCATTAACTTAATTTTATCCTGGTCTTTCTTCCGACCCACCTTCATATTATTATCTGAAGCATTTTTTTTAATTATTTTATGCTGCAATCCCAGCACCATAGGAGTTTTACGGTCCATGGATGACTGCATCAGTGCTTGGGTAGGAGAGGGCACATCTAAATCTGTGCCATTTTCTAAGATAACTTCACTTCCAGGGCTAGGGCCAACCATATCACCTATACTCGAAACCAAAGCCCTTTGTTCTTCATTTAAACCCCCTGTATCTGGTTCCCTTGGTTCCACCTCATGAAGAGACAACTGATTTGGTCTTGTTATATCTATAACAGGTAGCGATGTTTTAGGTATCTCCATGCACTGATCAAGATTCTCTAGAATTTCAAAACGATTGAGCTGAGCATCTGGCTGGTTATCCTTAATGTCTCTTTTTGCCTTTCTTCCTTTGTTCCGAGGTTTTACCGTAACAAAGCCTTCCTTATCATGATCCCCCTCCTTTATCGGGGCTTTTCCTTTATCCATATTTTGTATAGCTTGAGAGGGCCCAGGATTTGAAGCCACAGGTAGGACAAACTTAGGGCATTTTCTTTGTAAGTGGCCATATTCATAGAAAATCCGACAACGAAATGGAAGAGCTTCATTGTCAAGTTTTTGAACCCATGTGGTTGATCCGAACTATATTTCAATAGAATCTAGAATAGGATTGTTTAAATCAATTTCAACACAAATACGTGCAATAGAGATTATCTTTTTATCCAGCGTCTGTCCTGATGGCCCAACCGGCTTCCCAAGTAGAAGGGCAATCATATGCAAGATGTCATTTCTCCAAAATTCCAAGGGGAGCCATAGAAGCCGAACCCACATCGAAACCCATGACGACCGCTCCTCTGATGGGTTGAAACCCACATGCTAGGGTTTAAGAAAGAGTCCCGCTTGGTTACAAAAATAGGGACCTCCTTCAAATGCTTTGTTACGATCCGCAAGACAAGAAAAAACCACCATAAAATAGTTGTTTGCACTCAACATCACCTCCACATCACCTTCAGGGTTCCAAGTCTTCCTAACCCAAGCCTCCACAAAGGGAAGAGAAATTCGGATGCCCATAAATTTACCAATAGGTGCATGTTTGGTTAAATACTCCACATCTTATGCCACCGATTTTGGTTGAACCACTAGAACCGGCCTGGCTTCACATCGTTCCAAACATCCATTGTTCTTTAACAAGCAATTCCTGGCATGTACGAGAAATCCTATTCCTTCCAATCATTTTTAAAAGAAATACCAGCCCTAGCATGCACACTCTATGATGGACCTGATGCCATCACTACATTCCTCCAGTTGTTCATACCTCCTCTAGAAACTACTACCATCCCCGCAGAGCCCACCAGATAGGTCTCAAAAAAATTCCAGCAAAGTAGCTTTCCTCATCAAACCCTAGCAGAGCAAAAAACTTTTTCCCTGCCAATAAACCCTCTATTTTTATTTATTTATTTATTTTCATTTTTTATTTTTAATTTTAAATTGAAATTTGAAGAGGTGTTATGGTGGTTAATTTGGATTATCTATTTATTTCTCTAGATTATATGGTTTATTTTTTTTTATTGCCATAAAATTTAGTTTTTTAAAAAGGTTTTATCCTTTTACAATATTATACTGGTTTATTTATTTATACCAATTAAAAAGTTTTATCTATGAAGGTTACCATGCATTGAAAGCATTGATATATACATATATATATATATTTTTTTAATTTCTACACATTTACATTCTTTACTAAATTTACTGTATTTATTTTTTTAAGCTTGCAAATCTACATATCTTTAAAATATGGAATCCTTAATAAATAAAATAAAACCCTTCTCACCTATAACTTCACAACATTTTCAAAAAGTCACACATCCACAAATCTTTAGAAAATGAAATCCTCAATAGACAAGTTCGTAGTTCTCTAGAATATGGAACCTTCAATAGACAAGTCCACATATCTCGAGAAGATGAAAATCTTAGGAGACAAATCCGTAAATCTTCAAAAAATGAAACTCTTAATGAAGGAATCTACAGATATCCAAAAAATGGGTCCCTCCACATATTTATCAATTTTTTATAGCTACAAGCTAACAAATCCTATATAGCTCTAGAAAAGGACCACTCAACGTACAAGTGCACAAGTCTTTAGAAAACAATTTACAATGGACATTATAAAAATTGGACAATTCATCCCTTCACTTGAATTTCTAAATATCCTCCCTACTTTGCTACTAGATGGAGTACATTTCGATGAATCTCATCTAGAAATATCCATATTTTATCTTCCTCTCCGAAGGCTTCCCAATTAGCTAGCCAATCAACCACCATGTTTTCCTCTCTATACACATGTACCACTTTAAATTCTTCTAGTGAAATCAGGGATCTTACTGTATCTATTAGTATGTATACTACTCTCCAACTCTTTACCAATATTTTATTGATGCAATTAAAAATATTCAGCGAGTCTCCCTCAATTATTAATCCCTTAGCCCCCAACTGAACAACCATCTTTACTCTTGAGAGCACTACTCTAGATTCATCCTAATGACTAGTCATAATGCCCAAGTACTCACTCATCACTTAGATCACCATTTTTTTGCTATCCCTTAGTATTTCTCCTCCACCAACCTTCCCTTGATTGCCTTTAGAAACCCCATAAAAAATTAGTTTCATTCATCCTTGTTTTGGTGGTTGCCACTTGGTCATGTTATTCAAGCCTACTTAGAGATTGTCATTCATCCCAACTGTACTTAGGTTCCAATTTTCATTTAATTTAACCTCCTCCAATGTCTCTATACTTTCATGCACTTTCAATGCTTTAAGATTCTCCACTATGGCCACTATGACATATTCTCTATTTTTTGTTGTAAATCTCTTATCTCCTTTAACAATCCTTCTATTTCTCTCTAACCAAACTCCCTAAGCATAATGAAAAGGAACTTGATTCTAAATTTGATTCAATATTATGCTTTTAAAAGGCTTCTCCCATTGTTCTATCCATCCTACCATGCTATTAGAAAATTCCCACTCCATCCTCGTCTTCTTTATTACATCATACAATAGTTTTAGGGAATAATTGTATTCTAAGAATATGTGATTCATTGATTACTTGTGATCTTCACAAAGGTAACATCCATTAGAGAATTAAAAATCCCTCTTATGAAGGTTATCTATTGTTAAAATCTTATTTTGGACTACCAAGAAAAGAAAAATTGCTAATTTTGGAATGACTTTCCTACCCCATATTTGATCCCATTGAAATATCCCTTTAGCAGTTTCTTGTGAAAGATCATAGATTGATTTGAAAAATAAGAAATCTTCTTGAGAGGCTTATCATACTATTGTGTCCTCAACCAAATTGGGGCTTACATAATATGCTCTTAATTTAGCCATTATCTTTTGGATCTCATATTTATACTGGTTATGGATTTTTAACTCCTTCCATATTACCTCTCTTCCTTCTATAGCCAAATAATTAGCCACCATATTTCCATAATTTTGTTCTGGCTATAATTTGATACTTACTGACTCTTCATACTTCATTAATGGGTACTTTTCTAGCCATGAATCTTCTCAAAAATGGATAGACCTACCATTCTCTATCTTCCATTGGGTTCCTTTCCATAGTAACTCTTTACCCTTTACTATATGGTTCCATAATGAAGATCCTTGGCAAGGACCCTACGTGGTCAAAAATCTACTATTTTCTTGGTTGTCAAGGTATTTGTCTCTTAGAATTCTTGTCCATAAGGCATGACCCTTTGTCACTAGCCTCCATCCCAACTTTACTATGAAGGCCTTGTTCATATCCCTTATTCTTCTAACCCCAAGTCCTCCCCTTTATTTATCATTGCATACTTTCTCCCAAACTACCAACAAAATTCTGCTCTTCTCCTCTATTCTTGAACATAGGAAATTCCTTTTAATACTTTCTACTATATTAGCTGCTTTAAATGGGATCTAAAATACTAATAATAAATATACTAGGAGTGCTTGGAGAGTACTCTTAAGAAGATGTAACTTACCTTCTTGACTCAACAAATTCCCCTTCCAACTAGCTAATTTACTGTGGGCCCTATCAATTAGCACATTCCACATCTAATCGATGCATACCCAAGTGAACATTGACAGGCCCAAGTAGATAGAAGGGAAAGTTGAAGACCTACACCCAAGCTCTATTGATATTCTTCTCTATTGAATTTTTATAATGTTTATAAAAAGCACCCCACTCTTGTCCATGTTTATCATTTGTTGGGATGCTTTTTCATAGAGATTTAGTATCCTCCTAAACTTGTTCACCTCAGCTATATAAGGTCTCCCAAACAAAATTGTGTCATCCATAGATTGTTTGTGAATAATACCTTCCATGAATATAGATGATTTCAACCCACATAATGTTCTTGCTTGCTTTGCTACTCAAATGCACTTTGCCAATGCTTTTTCCATTATTATGAAGAGATACTAGCACAAAGGATCCCCTTTTCTTAATCTATTATTGCTTCCAAAGAATTCAACCAAAGAATTCTTCATTATAACTGAGAATTTAGATCGTCCATAGTAGCTATTCAGCCATATTCTGCAACATTTGCTCAAGCTAAACTTCTCTAGGAATCTAATCTATCCAAGAAATATCACAAGACCCATTTGTAGGCTTTGTTATCAATTTTTAACACCATTCCCTCCCTTTAGTTAATTTTAATTGAATGCATGGCCTCATGAAGTGTGACTACTCCATTCAAAATTTGCCTACCCTTCACAAAACCCCTTGTTGCTCAATAATAATATTCTGAAAGACAAATTTTAATCTTAATGCAACCACTATTTATATTATCTTATAAATATCATTACACATACTAATTGGCCTAAAATATTTAAATCCTTTAAACCCAAGCTTCTTGGGAATGAATACTAGAAAAATATTATTGTATTCTTTTAATATTTTGTTTGAATAGTGTGACTCTCCTATTTTTACTACTACATCTTTTCTTGAAGACTTGAAAGAAATCCACTTGAGATCCATAAGACCTTTATGAAAAGACCGCTTCCCTACCCTTACCTTATTTGACAAGTTTTGTATTCATATCTCTAGATAAAAATCCATAGGATATGTTGAATTAATTCCTCCACAGTTTCTTAATCATCCTTCCTATCTTTGTTAACAACAACCTGAAAAAGTTCACCGCCCCTTATCTAATTTGTTCTTCCTCTCTTATTATTTGTCTATCTTGTTTTTTAATTTTAAATATCCTTGCTACCCACTATCTTATAATAAAAAATAAAAGAATCATATGTGTTTTTATCTCCTTCCGTTAAGCATTGTTGACTTTTGTCTCAGTACGTCTCTTGTAACTCTTGAATTTTTATATCTTAATTTTTTTCAATATAGATTGCGCTCGAGCTGTTGAAATGGCCCAGGTCAACATGAATGCCATAAACAAAGAAGGCCTTACTGCACTCGACATAGCGGCTCATGCTTCAACAGTATTACCTGAAGGGAACAGGCAGACCAGGTCTGAAAAGATAAAAATTATTCTCCAAGCAGTTGGAGGTCCTGGGAGGTATTCACGACAGTCTGAAGGAAACGAGAGAAAAATCGTAGATGTGGACACGGTGGTGGCATCTCTGATTGCAACCATCACGTTTGCAGCCATATTTCAAATCCCCGGCGGAATGGACGATGACAAAAACAATCCAACGTATGGATGTGCCAAGTTCGCATTACTTCCTTCCTTTCTATGGTTTTTAAGGTTAAATACTTCTGCCCTTTTTACTTCCCTTACAGTGGTGATCATATGGTTGCTCCGTGAACTATTGCCACAAGAACTTGGCAATGATAATCGATCCAGAGTGTCCGGCCTGTCGGCAATATGTCTGGGACTTTCAGACGTCTGTACGGTCCTCGCATACCTAAGTGCATACACAGTGATCGTAGCAGCGCTCGTGTGGGGGCGCAATCTACTTTTCCCGTAAGTTTCATGATTAGAATATTTAATATTAGAGTTTGAGGACCATTCTTTTGGGCTATTAATGCAAACGATCATAACGTGTTTTATGATTAGCAATATATTTTGATTTCTTCTTCTATAATTGTAATATTTTACAGTCTGTCATGTGATTTTATTTATAATGATGATGACATTTTTTATAAATTATTTATTAATTAATTATTAATTTAAAATAATATATAAATTTTAATTTATGGTTTGTTTATTATATTTAAAAATTAAATTCAAATTTTTCTTTTTTATAATTATTTTTAAAGAAATGGTTTTATATGTATACCAAACATAAATTCATGACAATAATACAAATAATGTAAAGATTATAAAATTATAAAGTATAGAAAAATTAAAATTTTATAATTAAGAGTAAAAATATTTTATTTTAAAACATTTAATTATATTCATCTTAATTAAATGATATCAATTTAAATTGTTTTCAACTTTTATGGAGGATACATAGGTTTGAATCTTCGTTAGTGACACATACATAATTGTCAAGCTATTGTAATACCACTATGTTGTCATAATGTAATACAAGTGTAGCTTGTTTCAATCCCATATAACTCATTAAAAGGACTCTAGTTAATGGGTTTTAAATATTAGTAAAAGTACATATATTAATATAAACTTAGACATCGGTCAAGGGACTTGGCAAAAAAAGTAAGAAAAAAGGAGTTTCACACTATAGACCAAGGTTCCAATCCCATGGGTTAACCTTAATAGCCCATTGGCTTAGAGTAGTTGGTTTGGAGTAAATAGTTTCAAATCTTAAATCAAAGTTCAAATCTCACAAGTGAACCTTAAAAAATCAAATAGCATGAGCTTAACAAGTTAAATTTCTCAACTTTAAGTAGGAGATGTAAGTCCTTGAAGCATGGTACATGCATAATTGCAATACCATAATGTGACCATGATGTAATATGGGTTGGGTTTATCTCAATCCCATATAACTAATGAAAAATATATAAACTTAACACTAAATGACATTAGCTCAATCAATTAAATTCCTTGATTTTTAAGGAGGATACTAAGGTTAGAATATTGTTAAGAAATACATACATGATTGCTAAGTTGTTATTATACCACTATGTAATCATGTTGTAATACACATAGGAATAATTTGAATCTCATATAACCCATCACACACACACACATAACATAAAAATCAAACACTTAAGCAAGTGTGATTTGAGAGTGAATGAGAGCTAGGAGTAAGAGTAACCTAGGAGTGACCCTTACATTTTTTATTTTAGATCCTTGGGAAAGAGTAGGGGTAGAGATCAAATTGGAATCAAGTTCGAGTAAGGAGAAAGCCTTACCTTATTCTTGCTCTAAATCATTAGATAAATTCAAAAAGTAAAGGATTTATTGAGGAACACCTAGATAGTATGGAAGGGAATACATATTTGAAATTTTTAATTTAAAATAAGGAATATCTATGTAACAACCCACTCATTACTCAACTCAAAACAACCCAAGAGAGAGAATAATTCTTTTAAAGTACGAAATTCACAAGGAAAGGTAGCATAGCTAAGATTCACAATATATTTCTATATCACATCAGGCATATCCACTTTTGAGATCAACTATAGCCTACGACACTCAAGTGGACAAAATTGATCAATATCCCATAACTTAGAGGTCTTGTCTTTTGAGCATTGACCTAGACACATGTGGGCTACAACCAAACATGTACATTAGAGCTACAACTTAGAATGTAATAACTTGTTTAAGTTGCAACTCAAACACATTCGGGATACAACCTAGAATGTTCATTTGAGCTATAACTCAAAATGTGTTCCTTGCAATCAAATGTGGAAACTCGTTTGAGCCATAAATCAAACACATTCGGGCTACAACCCAAAATATACTCTTGAGCTACAACTTAGAAAGTGTTCCTTCAACTGATTTGTTTGTCACCTCCTTGTGATTGTCCCAAATCATGGAAATATTTGAAAAGGTACTAGATATAATGTTTAAAGCATTGTATTCCAAGTACCCACACATAAACCTAAATAAACCATATATAATTTACCATCTCTCTCTAAGCATATTATATTCCTTTACTTTAATATTTTATAAAACCATTACAATGGACAAATATCATTAACTAAAGCATTCTTAAGTGAATATAAACCATTCCATCATATAAATAAGACATGAATTCATTCATATTTCATATTAGCAAAATACTATGCATTTGTCACCATGGATCAATTTACTTGCATTTCAAAATAAAACCCTTGGTTCAGTTCATATCCATAATAATAATATTTAATTGACGAGCATACAATAAACTAAAGTAGAATATGCAAGATTCAAAGATAATATTACTTTCATCCGAGGAAACCCCTAAGGGAAAAACCTAGCCTCAAAAATATCATTTTATATCATAGATAATATTTTCACCAATACAATCAATTTAAGGAATTTCCATGATTCATTTTCCAAAAACATCTATATAAATACATAATAATTTCCACATTTCTTATGTTACAAAAGTACACCATTCTTTCCATAAAGTCAAATAATATGTTTTCATCAAACAAGGTATCATGTTTTTGACAATCATTTTGCATAAAACAAATTTCAATAAGGGAGCCTATAATCCCTTTGAGAATGAACTCCACATTCATTCTTTCCCCAATTTATTTACCAAAAGCTTAGAATTTCCATAGTTCCATAATTAATTATATTTCAAGGAGAAGAGCCCCTACTATTCTCAAGAATATATCTCCTCATCTATTTTATAATTCCTTTCGTTAAATGGCAACAACCATTCAATGAGCACAAAGTATTTTCTCAAGATAAATGGCAACAACTATTTAATAAATTTCTTTATCCTACTATTTTTTTATCAACAAACCATGAATAGATCATTTTATTCACATAACAAGGTCAATGAGGGAATCCCATAATTCCCTCAAGAATGAACTCCACATTCATTCTTTCCCCAATTTTGATTATGTAATCCATACAAATACTCTATTTTTTATCATAATACCAATAGAATCCCATACTCCTCCTATGAATAGATAATCCCATTAATGGTATTTCTCAATGAACTTCAAGGATGAAGTCCAACCCATTATTTCTATGCTAGATGTTTTGTTGGGTCTCCCATAGAATGAAATAGTCCAACCTCAAAAAATGGCAATGGTGCATATCATACTAAGAGCACACAACTCTGTAATACTAGATTGAGTAGAGTTCCTTTCCAAAAATATAAAGAAATAGCTAGTGGAGTACTAGGTGAAATTCAATTTTGAATTCCAGTATGCCTCCTATCCAGCTTGGCTATTTTTCTATTGCATGCCTTGTACAGATATTGTGTGCCATTCTAAGACACTGATGAATAGGGCCAGAGGCATCAAGTAGTAGATTGAAAATATATGCTCAAGAGGAGCAACTCATACCTAGACTTCAATAAGAGATTTTTGGGGTATGCGCTTGCATGCATTTATGAAGCCTATCCACACTTATTTGGCAAGAGGTAGAACTTTTTGAGGGACAATATATGGGAAACATGGGATTGTTATTATTTTGAGGAAGGAATATGCATGTGATTGTATAGGTTCTCAATATTCTCATATTTACTCTAATTTATATGATAGACTATATTTTTGGCATAGGGGTGTACCAATAGATTTAAGCCATTGATAATAAATTGGATCTTGAGGTAAATAAGAAGGTAATATTTACCTATATTGTATTATTTGTACATACTCGTATTCCTAAGAAGGACAATACCACATTCTAAAAGTTAGATGAAAGGCTATCTACCCTAGGACTCCATGTGGTACCTCCTAGATGGCACTACGACCTAGATGATATCCTCAGAATAAAGCTTCATAACATCAATGTTAAGCCATACCAGTTCAATCATCAGGACAACGAGGCCAATAAGGATATTTTGTAGTATATAAACCTGCCACAATACCATGTGGTATCATTCATATATTTTTAGATGCATGAACGATCATCTTGGAGATATCGTTACCCATAAAAGAGTGTCTTTGATCCTGAGAGGAATCTCAATTAGCGATTGAGTTTGTCACTGGTTCAATCAATAATGAAAAATAATAAATGAGAAGATATCAAGATCAAATAATGGTGGATAATGTGTTGTGATATGGATGACTGCAAGGATGTTAAAATAAGTAATTATTCTCTTAAGTTTTACTAGGATAGACTTACTTGAGTTTCCACTCCTTCATGAGTCATGTGAATTCTCAATTATAGTCTACATCATATTTGATGAGTTATTGTAATCCAACGGCTCTTAATGATAAAATTTGTTATTTATACAAAGTTGATCCATGGAATAATCAATCAGTTTTATTTTGTTTATTTAAATCTTGTAATGCTTTATAGTTCTACTCTTGGGAAATTCTAACATGGTACCAGAGCAGGATAGATTCTGCTAGGCATTATCCTTTTAAGGCAGCCTCTCGAACTAGTTCTTACTCTCTTATATTTTGTTTTTTTTTTTAAAGAAAGAGGTTTTATATCTATTGTAGATTGTTTGTTTATATCTGCAATTTTTTTTGAGGAATTTTCTTATGGTAATATCTAGATAAATATTATTTTACCTTGTTATGCAAATACTCTCCTCACTTTTTTCTACAATTTTATGTGTCCTCCTCGAATGCCTATGTTTTAAAAAATAATTTCTCCATCTCGAACGTAGCTCACTTCGTCTCCATTTAGGCATCACTGCGTATCATTCTAAAGTGGAGACTAAAGATTCGTAGGCATTAATATTTTGGTGGACAATATAAATTTTTTTAATTGAATTTTTTGGATTTCATTATATCTTCTTTATATCTTTAATTAGAGAAAGCAACGCTCCTTGTGTCAAAATATAATGGACTTTTGGTCTAACTTTGAATAGAACAAATTCCATTTATTTTTTTTTAGAAACATGGTTTTTGGCCACCGCTTATATTGGCATGCATAGAGACTACATCTCATAAAACGGGCATTTTCCTAATTAAATATCAATCGTTCGAAGATCTTATGATTTCTAAATCTTCATTCAACTCGTACTTCTTTCATTTTTTTTTCCTTCGACGCTCAAGAAGAACTTCAACTTTTTTTGTTATATAATCATCTTAACAATGTTTAAATAATATTATTCTCTTGTTTTAAGTAGTGTTTCCTTGTTTAAGCATTATACTGATGAATTTTTAGGGGTGCCTATCATCTTATGTCCTTTGAGGATCTCTGCAAGTGCGCCATAGATGGATATTCAGTAGAACTTGTTTTGTGCTTTGTGTTAGGTTTTTTTATGCATAAAATCTTCTATTTTTAAGGAATATCTCTGTGTGTGTGGTGTCTTTGCTTTCCTCTCATATTTTGGGAAGCCTATATTCTCACCGCCTTCTCTCCTACTTTGGGCATCTTCCTTGCATTACGCATATACAACCACAAGAGCCTCTATAGTGTGTGCCTTTCTGGTATCTTTCGAAACTCTTATATTCTCAACACCTTCTCTTCATACTGCGGCACCTTCCCTACATATCGCAATCACAAAAAGAGGTGGTAATAAATTATTTAATATTTGTAAATTTCACTTCATTTATTAACCTTTCACATGCAGTGATAAGAAGTAAACCTTTAAAAGTTCATATTTCTCGGAGCTCCAAACCCATTTATCATGGATGCTGACCCTTCAGGTATCATTATAATATTTTATATTTTGGTATCAACTCTCAGTGTAGCAAATTGTAGCCTTTCAAAGCTCCTTCCTCACTGCCCATTGGTGTCACTTGTTCGTTGACAGACGCAACATCAACGTTTCTTCTCTACCTCTTGTCCTTTATTTGATGTCAATTAAATTTCAGCTCAGATCTGCTAAGTTTTTTAAGATAAAAATATACATCTAATCTTTGTTTAAAATTGTAGCCTTCAAAAGTTTCTATCCTTTTCTTTCCAACCTCTCCTTGGCCAGAAGATATAAAGGATAGTTGTAATATCTATAATATAATTTTTTGGGGGGTTTTATAGGTGCCTTTTTGCACCTATCATAGAATCGAGGGGGGTTGTTATTGCATCAATTTTTACCTCTTTTATTTTTGCCTCATTACCTTTGTTATAAATCATTTGTTTATAAATATTGGTAATGAAATATAAGTGAGGATAATTGATTTCAAATTACATTCCTTAATACATTAAAGATCTTAAATAAAAATATTTTATTCTTTCTCTAATTCCTTCTTAAAGAAAATCTCTATATTAAACAACTTACTTTTTTCTAATTAATTTTATTTCCAAAGTTCTTTAATATTATATAGATATTTTTTTAGTGGACGAAAGTGAGGATATATCATTAATATATATTATTTTATTATTTCCTTTCTTATAATATGTCTCTATATTAATGAACTTATTTTGATTAATTTTTTACAAAGATTTTCTTAATTTATATAAAAAAAAATTGATAAAGGAATTTAAGCGAAGATGTCTCTTTAATTAACCCTTGTTAATCTATTTTATTCTCAATTCATTATTCCTTTCTTCAAAAATTTCTAAAGAGAAAATATATTAAATCAACTGTGCACCTCTATTGGAAATTCTAAATAACTTATAGTTTCCCTCACGTAAGGGCGAGTTATTAAGATAACCAATATAGGAGTCTACCTGATTAAAATCCTATGTTCCAAGTATCAAATCTACTCAATACTTATAGTTTACCTCTTGTAAGGGTAAGTATTTGAGGAGAAAAGATATATAGGCCTGGCATATTTGTTCTCATTAGCCAAATATTAATATCAAATCTCCTTAAAATTACTTATAGTTTCCCTCTCATTAGGGTAGGTATTTTGAGATATTTGGTGTTTCTTAAAGGATTATTTTCACTAATATCCATTGCATTATCTAAATTAAAGTTAAAGGGGGGAAATTTGGGTTCACTTCAGTTTTCTTTGGCAAAATGAATTTAATGAATACAATTGATCCTCTCACTCCTTATAACTACCATAAATGGAAACCCAAAATATTAAATCTCATTTATCAAAAAGGGATCACACACCTATTAGAAGAAAAGTGACCGGAGTTTGAAAAATAATATGAAAAATTTGTTCATAAAGGGAAGATGTATGAAACAATGGGTATTATAAGCTCTAATGTAAATTAAATCTTATGGTTTCACATTACAGATTGTAAAACTCCTTATGAAAATTGGGAGAAACTAAAGAACTTGTTTGGGAAAGTAGATCAAACAAGATCAATGTAGCTAGATGCAGAATTAACAACAATATCTTCTAAAGAATTCAGCATTATTGTTGACTTTCTCACCACATTCAAAGAAGTCATCACTCAATACAAAGATAGTGGGAAGAATAAAACTGAAGAAGAATGCATTTATCTAATTCTTTCTAAACTAAATGGTGTATTTCAAATATTTGCAACCACATTTCTATCTATAAAAGATGCTCTTGGTGCAACTTTTAAAATACCTTCTTAGAATAATTTTGTGATAGACTAACTAGGGAAGAAAAAAGACTTGTAAAATATGAGATCTCTTCCCCTTCATCAAAATCCTTAGTAGCCTCCACCTCTACTAAATAAAAATTCAAAAATAAAGAAAGGAATCCCATAAATTGTACTCACTGCAAAAATAATGCTCATTCTACAAATAAATGCTAGAAAAGATTACAAAAACTAGAGGAAGCTATGAAGGATCAAAATATAGACAGTAAAGAGTAGATAGGAAAAGCCCTAAATTTTCAAGGGAAGACCACCAATACTTCATCTAATTATTGGGTCCTAGATTCTAGAGAAACTCATCACATGATTGCTTCATATGAGTCATTCTCTTCTATCTCCTCAAGTTCAACATGTAGCATAGAAGTTGGAAACTCTTCCTTTATCCCAGTCAAAGGAAATTGCGACATATCCATTTATGGTGGCTCTATAAATAATGTTCTCTATGTTCCAAATATTGCAACAAATCTCCTCTCTGTCTATCAGATTTGTACTTCTAGAAAGGGGAAAATTGTTCTATTCTCTCCAACATGAGTTGAGATAAGAGACTTTCAATACCCCACTCTCTTATAGCCAAAGGAGATATTTATCAAAAAACTCACCTATTTTACTTCAAAGGATTCAAAAATCTAGAAGAGACCTCCTATTTTGTGGCTCATGGAGATATTGAAAGCAAAATTTGACAAGAAAGGTTTGGTCATCTCAGTTATAACTACCTAAATGAATTGAACACCCACAAAATGGTAACAGGTTTACCTCAAGTCTCTTCTATTGATGGAGTATGTCCTGGATGTGCTCTTGGAAAGAAACATTAATATCCTTTCCACCCAAGTGGTTCTCTAAAAGCCTCATTTCCTCTATAGTTAATCCATAGTGACTTGATGTTTTTTCAGAGCCTTCTTTCAAAGGAGAAAAATATGCTCTAACCTTCATTGATGAATTTTCCAGAAGAACTTGGGTCTACTTCCTAAAATACAAAAGTGATTTTCTATCCCACTTCAAAATATACGAAGCCTTAGTTGAAAATCGGGCCTCTTGCAACATCAAGCAAATTTGCACAAATAATAGTGGGAAATATTGAAATAATGAGTTCTCAATATTTCTATCAATTCATGGTATCATTCATCAACATTTTGTCTCCCATAATCCATAGCAAAATGGCATTGCATAGAGGAAAAATTGAACATTGAAAGAAATGGTCAACTATATGCTCCATTCAAGAGATCTTCCAAAAGTTTTTTTGGCAGAAGCTATTAACTGTGCAAACTATATTCAAAACCACATACCTCATAAAGCTCTTGACCATTTAACTCTTGAAGAAGCATGGACTAGATCAAAATTGGATGTCTCCTTCTTCAATATTTTTGGGTGTACTGCTTGGGTGCACATCCCAAAGAATAAAAGGAAGGCTCTAGATAAGAAAATTAAAAAGCTCATCTTTGTTGGTTATTGTGAGGAAATGAAAGCATACATTATCCTTGATCCCACAACTCATGAGGCATTTTTTAGAGGAATGTCCAATTTGATGAAACATTCCCTCAAAAATATCCTCAACCATCCTCTTCCTCTATTGAGCCTTCTCCTATGGTAGAACCTCAATATAATGAAGAACCAACTTTAGAGATTAATTTAGACATTGAAGATCAATATGACGAACCTATAACTCCAAGTCAAAGTCTTTCCACTCCTTCTACTCCTTCCACTATGCCAAAATGGGCCCACACCATTATTAAAGAAGCTACTACTTACATCCAAAATCTTCCATCATCTAGATTAAGCAACTCCATAGGCACTGGTCTTGTCTGTCAGTATATTTCCTTTGATACTCAATCCTTCAAAGAAGCAACTGGTATTAAAGAATGGGATTATGCCATGGAAAATGAATTCCCTTCATTAATCAAAAATGAAACTAGGGATTTAGTTCCCCTACCTAAAGGAAGGAAATTAGTTCATTGTAAATGGATTTATAGAACAAAATATGGGCCTAATAGAGAAATTGACAAACACAAAGCTCGCCTAGTAGCCAAAGGTTTCTATCAAATTGAAGGAATTGATTATGCTTAAACCTTTGCACCAATTGCCAAAATGGATTCTGTTATACTGGTTCTTGCTCTGGTTGCTTTCCAAAAGTAGCATGTCTTTCAAATAGATGTATAAAGTGTTTTCTTACATGGGGACTTAAAGGAAGAGATATTCATGTAACAACCTACTGGTCTCACTCAAGACTACTCTCTTGTTTGTAGGCTAAATAAGTCTCTCTTTGGCCTCAAACAAGCTCCTAGAGCTTGGTATGAAAAAATGGACTCCTTCCTTATTTCCTCAGGTTTTTCTCATTGTGAGTCTGATAACACGGTCTATATTTAGATATATGAAGGAAAAATCACCATACTTGTTCTATATGTTGATGATCTACTACTCATTGGTAGTTACTTCGCTCACATTCATACTATAAAAGACTCCCTCTCTAAAAAATTTGGTATGGCTAGTCTAAAATTTCATTGTGTCAATAAAAATACACTCTAGATCTTCTTCAAAGGTTTAAAATGATAGATTGCAAACATTCTCCTACACCTTTTTAGTTTGGAGTCAATATAAGTACTTCTTGCACATCCCCTCTATGTGATGCAACTCTATACAATCAACTTGTGAGGATTTTGTTATACCTTACTCATACTCATCCAGATATCTCATATGTTGTTGGCTTAGTAACTAAATTCTCACATCAACCTTATTTCAGTCATTGGCAAGTAGCAAAAAGAATCATCCACTACTTGCAAGGAAATACTAACTTTGGGCTCTTATATGAGGTAAAATCCATGGATATCATTGCCTACACATATTTAGATTGGACAAGTTCAGTAGAAGACAAATGTTCAACTTATGGCTATGTCTTTTTTCTTGGTTCTTCACCAATTGCTTGGTTATGCAAAAAAACAACAAGAAGTGGCCTTATAATCTACAGAGGTAGAATATAGAGCAGTAGTTTTAGCAAGTTAGGAACTCTTTGGCTTCATCATATTCTAAGAGAATTTGTGTTTTCCCATGACAAACCTATTACTCTTTGGTGTGACAATCAGAGCACAATTTATATTGCACACAATCCAGTTGAGCATCAGTGCACCAAGCACATTGATATATACATGCACTTCATTCGACTGCATATTCCAGAATGTGGACATATACTTGGACTATATTTCAACTAAAACTCAAGTTGCAGACATCTTCATCAAGTCATTATCTTCTCCATGTTACATACAGTTGTGAGGGAAACTTGGAGTATTACAGCTGCATTGAAATAGATGTATTTCACCTCTCCTTTTATCATTGTATTATTTGGTGGATGGTTTTTTCCCATGTGGTTTTTTTATCATCTCTTCCTTACATATTATACATGAGTACTTCATCAGGCCATGTTGTTAGGACTCATTTTTTTTGTTAATAAGGACAATCTTCGCCATCCAAAGACATGCATCTTTATTTCATAGCAGATGGTTTTTCCCATGTGGTTTTTCCACCATCTCTCATATATATTGTAAATGAGTACCTCATCAGGCCATGTTGTTGGGACTCACATTTTTTTTGTATTAAGAGGACAATATTTTCAAACTAAATACATGCCTCTTCCTTTTTTCTTTTTTGATAGATGGTTTTTCCCATGGGGTTTTTACCATCTCTTCATAAAAGAAACCATTGTACATGAGTATGTCATCAAGCTCTCTTATCGGGGCTCATTTTAATAATACACCCCTAGTATCACTTAAGAGGGGATGTTATAATAAGTAATTATTCTCTTAAGTTCTACTAGGATAGACTTACTTGAGTTTCCACTCCTTCATGAGTCAGGTGAACTCTCAGTTATAGTCTACCAGATTTGATGAGTTGTTGTAATCCAACGACTCTCAATAATCAACTTTGTTATTTATACAAAGTTTATCCATAGAATAATCAATCGGTTCTATTTTATTTCTTCAAATCTTGTAATGCTTTGTAGTTCTACTCTTCCACAAGGGATGGATAGTGTCTTTGGAACAAGTTTTGATGCTAACATTGAAGTTTGGAAGAAAATAAACAATGAAGATATCTCTACCGAGGTCCTAAGAAAATATGATATAATAAATCCTAGACAAGATGAGGAGGATGAAGAAAAAAAATATGAAGAGGAGGATCAGGAGGTTCAAATTCCACTTCAAGTGTAGGAGTGTCGAGCCCACGAGTAGTGGACGAAGTAGGGAGTTCCCTCTATGCAACTTCTACAAGGCACTAGTAGGACTAGATCGACCAAATCTTGTAGAGCAGAAGCACAAAAGTCACTCATACCTCAACCATAGATACTAAAGTTGAGTAGAAATAAAAAGGAGTGCTCCAAACCTAATACATCTAATATGTGCAAAGTGAAGCCCAAACAATAGTGATTACCACTCAAAATACCAATGGTGTAAGACATAAGAGCAACCGCTTGAGTGGACAGGGGAAAGTAAAAGATATAAAAGCCCTCGAAGATTATATAGGAGTAGGGTATGATAGAGATTCATTTCCATTCCCCTTCCCATAAATGTACTCATTAATTGAAATCAATTAAGGATTATCCCACTCTTTTCCAAACATAGGCCTTAGGAGTGATCCCAACCATGGCCACCATGATTAAGAATGATAATATTAAGACTTCTTTGATCCTTCCTTTGCATCCAGGTTATTAGAGTAGTTATTCTCATAATTCAGTAGAGCCTTCATTGCCTCTACCTATACCTAATATACATATCACTTTGTTCCTACACCACACCCTCCAACTTCATCCACACCATTGTTGATTCCATTACCCCAAGCGAAGGTCCCACCTAAACAACCTTTGCCATTATCACCGTAAAGAGAGCTTAGATCCTAGTGTGATGTAGTTGGTGCAACCCCAGTTTGGGTAGTAGCTTCTTATCTCTTGACTCCACTACTAGTCTTTTTTATTGTACCCCTTGTATCCCAAGCAGTGGATGAAGTCTTACTAGAAACATTTAATATTGTGAAGATTGCATAGGATAATAAAAAAAAGGTGGGTAGATGAGTAGTAATAGTAATTGCAAGATGAAAATGTGGAGATCATATTTTTTCACCCATTACGAGCTCGATCTGATTGAAGGAAAGAAACACAAGATAACTGCTCACCCCAAGGAAAAGAAAGCTATTGCAAATATGAGGCCAAAGGATTGGTAATACAACATTCAAGCCATATTAATGAAATATATCAATTGGAGGCTCTCAAGGCACTTCACATCGATGTTGATACATTATTTGTAAAGGAGAAAGGTGTAGAGAGGAATATCACGATGGAAGATAAAATAATTTAGACATTGGAAGAGCAACTCCACAGAGCAGGGCTAGTTTGAAATGCTTTGGAAGATGAGGTGAAGTCATTAAATAATACCTTAGATAATGCCCATCCTCAAAGAGTATTGTAGCAAAATGATAAAGAGATTACCACTTTAAAAAATAAGCTTGAACAAAAGGAGGTCAAATTCAAAGAGGAGAAGAACAGGGAGCATTAATCTCGAAGGAATGGGTAAAATAGATCAAAAATATTTATTGGGATAAGATAATAGAAGTGACACTAAAGTTGCTTCCATTCTTTGCACAGAATCTAGAAGAGGGTCTAGAAACCTATAAACTGGTGAAAAAGGAGTTATATTCTAAGGCAAACTTGGTGTAAATCATGGGGTGCAAGCAACAAGATTGAGGGTAGTGTTTAGAAATGGAGACTCCCACCTATCTAAGAACTCAACAAGAGATATTGATCAAGGTAGGGCCTCTATGCAGTAAATATTAGATGTTGTAGATCTATATTATGAAGGAAAGGAGCACCTTGCTACATTAAAAAATGAGATATAAAAGATGAACATGGTCAATTTAAAGCTTAAAATACTCAATTCCTTGAGATTTTGGGATAACAAATGATAGATCTACATAGAGAAGGATCTCAATAAGTTGTTCCAGTACCTAAAGTAGAACAAAAGTGATATTGTGGTACTACAAGAACCAATAGTGGTAAATCATAGATGTGGTCCTCAAGCTTTTAAGTCTTCTTGCCAAGTCAGAGGAGGCATTTGATAGGTATAGTGACCCTCCCTAAAAGGATGCCTACAACTTGGGTTCTATTATTTATCGCATCAGAGTTACCCCTCTCCTTGCTATAAAATCCTAAGATCAAATATGTCAAATATTTTAGATTCAAGCTATTCTGGTAGCTGCTCCACAAGTTGAGTCCTCAAAATATTAGGAGCAATAGAAAAATGATCCTAGAGGGGCAATATGAATCAAAAGGTGATAGGATTTTTAAATAATAATGTGCAGTACACCCTTTTGTTTGCATTTTGATGTGATTCTATGGCCCAATGGTAGTGGTTGAGATCTAAATTTTTTTATGATTGATGCAAGGTAATTCCCTTCCCCATTTTGTTTGGGTTCTCTATTTTTAGCAAGTGAAAATCCTCATAAGTCACCAATATTATGGGTGGTTTTTCTTTCACCCAGCTTGTGTCTATGCTTGAGTGTCGAGAGGTTTGCAAAAAGGGGACTATGATGAAAATGAGATAAATCCAAAAATTATGCCACAATGAGAAGAAATAAAATGCACTTGGAAAAAAGTGGGCATGGCCACCCATTGAGAGGCTCCCAAAATTCCATGCTAGAAAATTTTAAAAATTCAAATAATTATTAAATTGGGAAGAAAACTAGGCATCCATCATCCCCAAGTGGCTCATAAAATTCCACCCTAAAGAAACAAAGGGTGGAGAACTAGAAACTCTAAGCAATCCCAAAAATTTATCGCAAGATACTAAAAATAATGAAATAAGGGCAAAAAAATGTGAGGTCATCTTATACCGACAACTCTCAAAAGCCCGCCACAGTAGAAGCTCAATATTTGATAAGTTATAAGGCTAGTAGGGAAATGGGATGAATATGAGCATCTCATGGATCCCAAAGGCCCATGTTTGAGAAGTAAGAAGTTGTATAGACTAGAAGAATGATAATCATTAGGACCCGAGACTGATCTAGAATATCCACCACAAAGGAAGAGAGCTAAACTGAGCAAGAAACTAGGAAACGGTTTGAACACCATGCTAGCACAAAATTATACCATGAGTAGAAGCAGTACGTAGTAGAGAAATGAGAGATATTCAAAAGCCATCAAAGATCTGAATTCCCAACTAGATGGAGGAAGTGAACTAGAATTTGGTAGTGTCCCAAAGGCCAACTTCCCACCAATGGTGAAGAAGCACTATGTCTAAGATGAGGAGGGATTGGTAAATAATTTAATTCCTGATCAAGAGGAGACCTATGTGTAGCTAGCATGTAGTAGATGGTCCTCTGAGATGATGGAAAGGTTCATTGGTGAAATACGGTCTCTACGACAAGTTGTAGGTTAAATTAATGATCCCAACAACTTCACTCCAAATGCATATAAGCATTATGAGAACCAATGGCATTAGTATAATAGTAGTATGGGTGAATTAGATGTAGTCAATAAAGTGTACTTTCAAGCCATGTAAGCAAGCAATTAGGGTTGCAGGGTTGCATTTGGTGCATGTAGCTTGGGTGCTCTCTAACTCATCCACGCTTCATTTATGGTAATCCTAATTACCTATAGAAGGGGTTGTTGGCAAACCTCTATTATTGATATTGTATTCACTTGTAAAGATGAGCTTTTCAAGGGCTATATATGTAGGAATGTAAGGCGTAAAAATGGTCAACTCTTTAGCCATTACAACTTAGATGTAAAAACTTGGAGCACGTTTAATGTAAGTGGATTATTATATGGCATCTAAAGATTTTCATGTATGTATGATTTTTGTGACTGTTTATTTTTTCTAAAACTAGTTGGATGAATTAGCTCTAATTATGCATTCTAGATTTCATGTTGTTTGTTCACTAATTCTGAAATTTTCAATCAAAATTTGTGTGATGAATGTTAATGGGAAGCATTGATTGGTTTGTTAGATAGTTCATGAGTATTTAGTGCATGTTTTAATTTTATTTGTGCATGTATTTTGATATGGCTAAATTCATCCTATAAGTTCTAGCTTCAGCTTTTTTTCTATATTTCGGCTCCCTTTTCCCTAGACATAGTTAGCTAGGACCCCTAGGAACTAGCCTTCTCTGGATATTGGTCTTGAAGCTTATAGTTTTAATACCATTCAAAGTTGGTCAAGGTCCGTGGGTGCACAAATATTACCATTAGATGCACCTATGACCAACAAACCTATGTAATAAAATGATGTCATTATGAGATTCTCAAAAGAGAATTTTCTTGATCATCATGATTCGATGATAGCAAATCAAGAAGTGGTTCACCCTTACTAGGGATATAATCTATCCTACAGAAACATGACTAGGATTTGACCTCTAAGGGTTCTTTGATATCTTATTTGTGTAAGCCTAAAATATTCTCTTGATATCCCATGTTAGATAAAATTTGTTTGGAAAGGGGTGACTCCCCGACCATAGATGATGAAGGGATGTCACTTTCATAAAATAATGTAATTACATTGTTGACCCCAATAGATTCCACAACCCTCAATGATATCATTAGGGGAAAGGTATTGAGGGACCTCTTGCTCAATCAATATTTTAAGTAGAATGTCCCTATGGGATGAATAGATTTTTAAAAGTTAAAGAGAGATATTAGCATGTGTAGTTTTGAGCTAGTAAAAAAGATCAAAATCACTTTTGTTATCATTTAGAGGTTGAAGGACCAAAGGTGGTCTAGCAATAGAGGATGCTCTATTTCTTAGACAAAGGATCAATGTAGGTTAAAGAATTTGATTGAAATATTGAATCTTATGTTGTTCTCAGGTTACATCATAGGTAATAGATAAATCGATTATGCTTACTATATTTTGAGAATGAATATTATTAGTTGTACTTCAATAATGATTAGACAAATAATTTAGGAATATTCTAAGATTTTGATTGGTGGAGGATACATTATTGGATCCACTAATGACAATTTGGCCACCCTCTATAAGAACTTGGATGAGGTAGCATAAAGTGTTGCACATATCAATTTTGTGGTCACCAATACAATAGAAATCATAATGTTCATCATGATATTACTAGTGGATAGCTCTTTTAATATATCTATGGGATTAATTGGTGGAATATTTATCATCTTTTATTCTAGGAATTGTCCTAAAATGGTAGGAATCTACTCTATTTTAGTGAAATTATGCTTAGTATTTTGTTATTTTTCCATGAAATGCATTTGGGATGTTGTTGTTATAGTATTCACATTGTTGGATTGGTGAGAATCCATGACCCCATCACCCACAATTGTTTTGTTCTTATAATATCTTTTGGTTGGAATAGTATTTTTCTTATTTTTTTTAAATCTTTAATTGCCCCCTTTTAAGGAGGGTATTTTTCATCGATTTAGCCATATTAATTGTATATTTGAAAGAAGATGCATTGGATATCTCCAAGTGGAATGCTAATTATTCATGAATGTTATCGATGAAGATATCTAGAAGTTAATTCAATGGGGAAGTGTATGAAAGCCTCCCCAATAAGGATTTCGATATAGCTAAGAAATTCATGAAGGGTTCATCCTTAGCCTACTTAAGCTTATAATGGTCACTAATGAGGATGTTTTCTTTAGTATACAACAAAAATTGTTTGATAAACATGTCCACAAGATCCTTAAATATTTTAATTGAATGGTGTGGTATTTGACAAAACTGCTCTAGGGTCTAACCACTAAGGATTTTGGAAAATATCTTAAGAAGCAATATTTCATTGTACACAATTGTGCTACATGTAGTTTGAAGAGCCTAAGATGGTTGATCAAGTCTTCCTTCCATTTATACATTTGAAACTTTGGAGTTTCAAAGTTGGGAGGTAAATAAAAATATTTTATGATGGGATCTAAGGGTTAATTGCATAAGTCCCCATTGGAGTACTTATACATGTATAAGGATCATTTGAGGGAAATTATTTGTCATTTTAATTGCTTGAATTGATAACTTAGATTTTTAAATTCAAGAGAAAGTGGATTTGAAGTTACTTGAAGTGGAAATAATTATGGTTATGAGGCATTTGGGGGAATGGAACTAAAGGTGTTGTCATATGTCTTATACCTAAGCCACATGAGATAAAAGGATTTATAGGAACAACATTTGAGATGACAATAAAATCATTTTGAAAAGAGAAGATGTTAGAAAAAAGGTTTAGAGGTAGACACACTTGTAGTAGTTGGTTGTATTGTGGGATGGTTTACACTAACCCATAAAAGATATTTGAGAGATGATATGACATATGATATACCAAGGATGATGGGATGTCTTGAGTCCTACAACCTACAAAGGAGATACTAGAGGGAAAGATAGAATCTATGAAATTTGAGATAGATACATTAAGTATAGATATTTCTTGATTAAGGTTAGAATTTGACTATTAATGTTCTCATTTGATTGGTTAATGTTTGTAATTATTTTATTATTTAACTTACTAGTATTTTCATTTGATTGATTAAAGGGCATATGACTAGAAGTGGGTTGCTTAAGGTAATCTTAGAATGAATTTTTTCCCATGTAAATATTTAGATTAATGTTATCACCCCTAAGTATCTCTATCACAATATTTCTATGTTGTCTAAAAAATGATGTTATATGGTCCATGTTGTTAAATATTACCCTACCTTGGGAATATTCTTGAGGGTCTAGGGAGGCTATGGTTGTGTCATCCTCATCTTCCTCTTTGAAATTAGGGGTTTCTAAAGGGCATTGTTATTCAAGATTATTCCCCAACGAGAGAAGACTATTAATTTCTATTATGTGAAACCCACTATGCAGGTTATACCCTCCTTGACCCATTTGGTAAAAGGTTAATGAAATAAAAAGAATAATTAATCAATGTTTAAAAGTTTTGAGAGTTGATTAAGAGAAGAAAAAGAAATTGATTTTATCATTATATCACCTTCTCTTGATATATTAATCTGATTTATATACCTTAGGAGGGACTCCCAATATACCTAAATATTTTTATATATGCACCCTTCATATATACTCATTGATACATGGAAGAAACTAGTTCTTTTGGTATACAAAATCATATGTGAGAGAGGCTTTAAGGTACATGAAAGAGGATGATACATGGAAGTGATATCATAGGCATTCCTTATGATTCCTACTAGTCCACCACTATATACTCCTCAAAAAGCTTAAGTATGCATGAGGTCCTATGTGGGAGGTTGGCATATTGGGCTCACTAAATGTTCAATTTAGCATCATCATTCATATAGTTCTTGTTCAAAGGGATATATACAACCCTTAGTAGGACTAGCTATTGGTTATGTTCTTATTATTATTTTTAATGTTTTCTAACTAGACAAAAAATATTAAGATGAATAAATTTTATTTTCATCAGGTTAAATCTAGGAGAAATAATCTTTGAGATTTGTGGAGGTGTTCACATTGGGTTCACAAAAATATATGATATAAGGTCAAGATTCTCCTTCAAATGTGGGGAATCTTAAGACCAAATTACTTTGATATGTATATGGTATATGATGTATGTTACAACTAAATCTATGTTTGATGTGTTAATTTACAAGCACTTAAACTTATGACCCAAAATCCTTGATCTAAAACCTTATATAACTAATCTAGATAAAATAATACAAAAAATAAAGATATGTAGAAAAATAGATCTATCCTGTATGGTTTTTAGTTTGTATGATACAAGAAAACTATAGATTTCTTCTTATTTAAAGAAAAGACTTTAAGGAGGAAATATAGCAAAACCCATTAACCTAGATGGAACTATATGCATTTTGGATTGGATGCCTAAAATAGATAAATAAAATACTCATTTATGTGCTTAAAGTACACTAAATTTCTTTCTTTTACATTATTAATGTGGTATAATAGATAACATAAATCCTACAATATTTTAGACAATAGATAAATTATGCTATAGAAAATAAAGGCTACATGTTATAGGATAGGAATAACTACTTTATCATCGATGTGGTCTTGATGTGGGACTTGTGAATTTTCAATATGACTAGTTTGTTCTAGTACCAAAAATATTGTGGAATCCTATAGAACAAATCAATGAAAAGAAAACAAGAGACACATAGATCAATATAGAGGGGTCTATTAGAGTATATCTTAAGTTCTACTAGGATATTTTATTTGGAGTTATCACTCTTGTTTGAGATTGGTAAACTCTTAGGTATGGTTAGATCAGATCTATTGGGTTGTTGTAATCCAACGACTCACAGTGATCAGCTTTGCTATTTATGCACAACTAATCTTATGGAATAATCAATCAGTTATAGAGCTTCTCTCAATTCTTGTAATGCTTTGCATATCTATTAGCCTTGGGTTAATACATTGTTTTTCAATATTTCTAACATGGTACCAGAGCCTTGATAGATGCATGCATTCAAGAGTTCTTTAGTTTTAAGATCTAGTTTAGTGTTCTTACAAATCTCCAGTTTCCTTTTACTCTTGCATATTATTTATGTACGAATGTGACACTGAGTTTTTTTAATTTTTTCCAATTTGGATTGTTCTATCCAATTTTTTCTTGGACAAATCATCAATTTCGCTCTTTGCATATATATGTATGAATGTGAGATTGATACTATGGATTGAGCCTGCAATCTCTCAAATCCACCAGATTGAATCACTCGCTGTTTATTTTTCTTGACTCCTAGATCTATCGTCTATGCTTACGTGTGTGCCAAGACCGTTTGTTTTTTTTAAATACTATTGTACTTTCACTATGCAGAAGTGCATGTTTTTGTTGCGCTTTCCACGTAGTCAAAGTTCAACCGCTTGAAGAGTTGTACCCTTTCTACTCAAATTTCCATAAGTCTATTGTGAATTCAGAGTTGAAACTTGAGGTCAAGTTGTAGGGGATGCATGGCTGGATTTGTTCTGGTTTTCTGGTAGATTCGCTTGAAGAAATGGTGATTCTACTACGGCACTCTGAGAGACTGTGCTTTATGCTATGATTTTTGCACTATTCTAGATCCAACTGCGTCAAAGCAAGATTATATTTTCCATGCCAGATTGGAAATCTAACACGTAGATAATTTTTAAGGTGCAACACGAGTTGAAAGGCACATTCAACATCAGTTTCAATCAGGATAGCTTCTGGAGTTATCCGAATTTCGCATGCAGTGAAGATATTGGTGCTCACGTCCCTTTTGTTTTTGGAGTCATTTTGGCGGGATCCGTGGAACACCATTTTAATTTTTAGTATACTCTCTATCAAAGCAAGGAAAATCTAGACTTCAACGACAAGTTATGCCGATAATTGCTCTACCACTATTGGCATACTGAGAGTCCGGCGTAATAAACGAAAAGTCCAACATTTTGTTCCTCCCGCAACTTGTGTCAATAACTCATGCTGCAATGGATATGACAAGCTTAATGGCTAAACCAAGTGCACCGAGTATGGATATCTTCCCTTTATAAAAAGTAAACAATTTTTTTTTTCAAGCATCCTTTTACAAGTTGAGAAAACGTTCGTTAGATCACTCGATGGAAGACAGGATGTGCTTGAATTTAAGCTAGTTTTGGAGGCATACTTCTTCGAGATGTCTCAGTGATAGACCAATCGAGGGAATTCCTCTCCTCATCATTGGAATGTTGGCAGAATAATGGCCAAAAACTTATCATATACAATGATTTTTTTGACTGTACTTCTTATATCTACCCACCGAGGGACGGTCCAGAGACACGGGCAATTTGGTATTGAGACAACGTTGGCATGTAGCTTTGAGGCCCAAATGAACCACGCAGAAGCAGCAACCATTTATCGGCTCATCATCGATGGTGCATTATTTTCTCCTGCGCCAAGCCATTTTAGCTCTCTGATCTGACTCATCTTTCGGACAATGTTGGTGTATATCTTTGAAGCCTAGATGAACCACGTAATAGCAGCAACCTTTTATCAGCTCGTCACCAGTGGTACCTTATTTTTTCCTGCACCAAGTCATTTTGACTCTTCTATCTAACTCATATTTTGGATAACATTGGCATATAGATTTGAAACCCAAACAAACCACACGGTAGCAATGTCAGATAAGCAAGCCTTCGTTTGGAGTCAAGAAATATTTTTGGCCTGCCCAACAAGTGACGGTCTGGAGAAGCCAACATTCATTTGGAATCACAACATTTTTTGCATGTAGCTTTGAGGATCAGAAGAACCACGTAGCAGCAGTGCCATTTTTCTTTTAAACGGTAGGTCACCGTTCTAAAACTCGACAAGCACAAACCACAAACCGGGAAGTTTTGTTGAATGGTTATCAGGACCTTTGGTGAAAAGATAGTGTCTTGTGAACATTGTAAAATCATTTTTTTTTCTCACTCTAATTTTTCTGTATGCCTATTCTGAAAGGCATCCATACAGAAATATTTTACATTGTACAAATATAATATAAGTTTTTTTTTAGGGGGATCATTGGTGCCATTTTTTAAGGCACCACTTTACTGCACTGGTCCAAGGGAGGTTTTTGATTCTCTCTTTTTTCACTTTCTTGTTTTTTATTTCTCATACTTACTACATCAGTTCCTTTCTTTCTTTTATACAAGGAATATGAATTCTCAAAATGCAATAGACACACTTACTCTACATAACTATCATATTTGGAAATCAAGAATCCTAAATCTCATTGCACAAAAAGATCTTTCTCATCTTTTAGAGGAGAAACAACCAGATTTTGAGAAAGAGTATGAGAAATTTATTCATAAAGGAAAATTGTATTGAAACAATGGGCATAATAAGCATGAATGTTAGTGAGAGCTTATGGTTTCACATTTCTGAATGTAAAAATCCATGTGAAAGTTGGGATAAATTTAAAAAATTATTTGGTAAAGTGGATCAAATAAGATCTATGCAGCTTGAAGCAGAATTAACAGCATTATCACCTGATGATTACAACACAATTGTGGATTTTCTCACAAAATTTAAGGAACTTCTGACTCAAATAAAAGGAAGTGGGAAAACTAAAATATATGAAGAGTGCCTCTATCTTATTTTAAAAAAAATAAGGGTGGCCTTTCAAATATTTGCAACAACTTTCCTCTCTACAATGGATGCCCTTGACACAAATTTCAAAATACCCGCATTAGAAGAATTTTGTGATAGGCTCACTACCAAAGAAATGAAGCTCTCCAAATATGATAACTCTCCCTCTTCATCCAAAGCCTTGGTAGCTTCCAACCCAAAACAAGAAAAGTTCAAGTTAAGAGAAAGAGCACCTGTAACATGTACCCATTGCAAAAAAGATGGTCATTTAGTCAACCGATGTTGGAAAAGATTACAATATTTAGAGGTAGCAATGGAGAATCATAAAATTAATATAAAAAAAATCATGGCAAGGTTTTGAATGTACGAGGAAAATCTATCAAAACTTACACAAATTGGGTTCTAGATTCAAGGGCTACTCATCATATGACTTCCTCCAAAGAGTCATTTGCTTCTCTTTCTTCGAGTTCTACTTTCAGCATTGAAGTAGGGGATCCATCCTTCATTCCTATCAAAGGCAAATGTGACATACTCTTAGATGGTGGTTGCATCAATAAAGTCCTTTATGTTCCAAATATATCAACCAATATTCTTTCTATCTACCAAATTTGTCAATTTGGGATGGGAAAAATAGTTTTATTCACACACATAGAAGTGGATATTAGAAGCTTGCAAGAGCCATATTCCCTTATAGCTAAAGGAGATATTGATCATAATATCATATTGTATCACGTTGAAGGATTCCATGAAACTACTAAAACTTCTTATTTTATGGCTCATGCAGATATTGAGAGCAAACTTTGGCATGGAATATTTGGTCATCTGAACTACCAATACTTAAAAGAGTTAAATACTCATAATACGGTACTTGGTTTGCCCAATATATCTTTTGTTAATGAATTTTGTCATGGTTGTGTTCTTGGGAAATAGCACCAAGATCCTTTTCCTAGCAGTAAATACCAAAGAGCCTCCTTACCTTTGGAACTTGTGCACATTGATTTGATGGCCTTCCCTGATCCCTCTTTCAACGGAGCTAAATATGATTTGACATTCATAGATGATTTTTCAAGACGTGCTTGGGTATATTTTCTCAAGTACAAAAGTCATGTCTTCTCTCACTTTAAAATATTTAATTCCTTGGTTGAAAATCAGACATTCTGTCTAATCAAAAAGCTTCAGATAGATAATAGGGGAGAATACTTCAGTAATGAGTTTTTATATTTTCTTTCAACTCATGGAATTATTCATCAATATGTTGTACCACATAATCCTCAATAAAATGGTATGTCAGAAAGGAAAAATATATCCTTAAAAAATATGGCAAATTGTATGCTTCACTCAAAGGATTTTTAACCTAAATACTGGGTTGAGATAATTAACTGTGCAAATTTCATTCAAAATTGCACACCCCAAAAGGCTCTTGAACATCTAACTCTAGAGGAGGCTTGGTCTGGTTCCAAGCTTGATGTCTCATTTTTCCTAATTTTTGGGAGCACTGCTTGGGTCCACATTCAAAAAAATAAGAGAAAAGTATTAGATAAAAAAACAAGGAACTTATCTTTGTTGGCTATTGTGAGGATATGAAATCCTATAGGTTCCTTGATCCAACAAATCATGAAATTTTCTTTCACATAAATATTCATTTTGATGAAAAATACCCAACTCCAGATCCTCAACCATATTTCTCTCCCTAATATTATTCCATAGAGCCTTCCTTATTTTTTGAGCCTCAACCTAATGAAGCAAATATTTTTGAAAATCCTACACCCAATGCTACATCTCTTGCCACACCTACCAATGTTCCTCCATCCATACTAAAATGGGCCCACACCACTGTTCAAGAAGATACACCTTAGTTACAAGATCTTCCACCTTCTAGACTTGCTCATTCCTTAGGCACTAGCCTTCTCTATTAGTCAATATCTAGTGATCCTCAGTATTTTTTGCAAGCAAATGGAATAAGAGAGTGGGATGATGCCATGACAAATGAATATTCATATTTGATAAATAATAACACTTGGGATCTTGTACCCCTTCCTAAGGGAAGAAATTTAGTTCATTGTAAATGGGTTTACCAAACCAATTATGCAATAGATGGATCTATTGACAAGTATAAAGCTCGCTTGGTAGCTAAATATTTTTCACAAATTGAGGGTATTGATTACACAGAAACATTTACCCTAATTGCCAAGATGGATTCTGTTAGGCTTGTACTTGCACTTGTTGCATCACAAAACTAACCTAATTTTTAGATAGATTTGAAGAGTGCCTTATTGCATAGTGACCTACAGGAAGAAATATATATGGAATTGCCATCTAGTTTTATTCAAGATTCATTGCTTGTTTGTAGACTGAAAAAACCTATCTATGGTCTCAAACAAGATCCTTGAGCTTGGTATGAGAAAATGGATTTCTTCCTTCTCTCCACTGGATTTGCTCGCTATGAATATAATTATATAGTCTATATTTGGAGGGATAGATAGGCAATCATAATTCTTGTTATCTATTTTGATAATTTAATTCTCACAGGTAGTTCCACTTCTCACATTCAGACTGTTCAAAACTACCTTTTTGAAAGATTCAAGATGGTAGATTTAGGATTGGCTCATTACTTCCTTGGATTTTAGATCACTCAAACAGCCTCATGGGTTTCACTATGTCAAAAAAATTATACTCAAGATCTTCTTTAGAGGTTTTAGATGGCTGATTGTAAACCTTCACCTACACCATTCCAGTTTGGGGTCACTTTGACTTCTTCCTACACTTCACATCTATGTGATGCTACTCTGTATAGATAATTAGTAGGAAGTCTATTATATCTCACTCATACTTACCCTAACATTTCCTATGTCATTGGTTTGGTTTCTCACTTTTCTTAATTACCTCATATCAGTTATTGGCAGGTAGCCAAATGGATTCTCTGATATATTTAGAGCACTATGCATTTTGGTTTATTCTATGATAGATGTTCTACAAAATTGGTGGGATACACTGATTCATATTGGGTAGGTTCTGTTGATAATATATGTTCCACCTCTAGATATTTTTTTTGTCTTGGTTCTTCTCCTATTTCTTAGTCATGCAAAAAATAATAGGCCATTGCATTATCATCTATAGAGGTAGAGTACAGGGCAACTATTTTAGCTAGTCAAGAGGCTCTTTGGCTTCATTAGATTTTGGCTGAGTTTGGTTTATTTCATGATTAGCCTATAAGACTTTGGTGTGGCAACTATAGTATAATTCATATCTCTCAAAATCCTATTGATTATCAGCGTACCAAGATGCAGCTTCATTCGACAACACATTCGACAACACATTCAAGATGGAGATCTTAGCTTGGAGTACATTTCGATCCAAAAGCAGATTATAGACATCTTCACCAAACCCTTTGCTTCCACATGCTACCATCAGCTGCATAAGAGCCTTGGGGTAAGAAACTTGTCCTATGGGGATGTTTGATGAGGACATCTTTCTCTCCATCCCTTCTTCTTCTTATTCTTCTTCTACTTCTATCTCTTTTGGAAGATGGTTTTTCCCATGTGCTTTTTTTATCATTTCTTAAAAAAACAATCTTCTAAATATTGTGTATGAGTACCTTATCAGGACTTGTTGTCGGGACTCATTTATGTGGATATGTCACTTTTTTATTTATCTTGCTATTATTCTACTTACCCCTAGTATCAATTAAAGGGGGGTGTTAGAGTATATCTTAAGTTCTACTGGGATATTCTATTTGGAGTTATCACTGTTGTTTGAGATTGGTAAAATCCTAGTTGTGATTAGATCAAATCTATTGGGTTGTTGTAATCCAATGGCTCACAATGATCAGCTTTACTATTTATGCACAACTGATCTTATGGAATAATCAATTAGTTATGGAGCTTCTCTCTCAATTCTTATTATTCTTTGCATATCTATTAACCTTGGGTTAATACATTATTTTTCAATATTTCTAATAGGGTCTACTAAGGTCTAAGTGCATGATTTTCTTAGAAATTTAGTCAAACCCCTATTCCTTTTAAGAAGATATAAAATATATCTAATTATAAAATATAAGAATATGAAAAAATTATTTTGTGTCCAATGATAATTCTAATATTATGTGTATAAGACAAGTAGATAGAAAATAAATGTTCATTGTGACTATATATCAAATATAAAGATGAACTTTTGGAAAAATAAATAGTTCTAAATTAGGTGCTACAAGAATGCAGTGAAACTAAATGATAAAAATAACAGAACAATTATGTATAATAATCTAATTTATATGAATATAAATTATTACTAAACATAAATACTTAGTGGTCTCAAATAAACGAGAAGAATTAGTCAAGGTAAATACAACATTAGCTTGGAAGAAGTAGGGAATAAACAATAAATAAATAATATGATACCAATCAAAGATCATTCCTCTCTATGCTGGTGGGAGACCCTGTATTTTATAATTTGAGATCACAAGATGATAAGACTAGGAAAATATTATGTGGATGACAACTAGGAAGAAGAACCAAAGGTGTAGGCATAGATACCTAGGAAGAAACAAAGTATGTTATGATTCATAGCTTTTGTAAAATCTAGAATTCTTTTAAATTATTGTAGCATTTCACTCTTGCATAATTTATTTTTTTGTGTCCTTCCCTAAGGTAATATTTATATATGAAGGGGGCTCATAGTTGGTTGGAATATTTGATAGGATTCATGTGATTGCAAAAGGTTCTAGAGATAACTCAATTAGCAAATGGGATTACAAGTTTGGCTAATATAGTAAATTAAATTGTGCCTGGATAAAGTATGGTCAATTGAGGAGGTGATTGAGAAGCATTCATAGATTTAGCTTGCATGAATAGTGAATGAGGTTGTAGCTAGGTGGGATGCATTTTATTGGATAATAAATATAGATCTATCTAGGTGAACATGATAAAATTGATACATTAAAATATATTTGACTTACTAATTTGTTCAAATATTATGAGTCGAGTAGCTCAACTAAATCTAATCAATTGAGTAAATAAGACTAAAGCTAGGGGTGGGCATAATCAATGATTGAATGCAAGGATGTGTGCAACTAGGAGGTATATCCACATGAATTCGATATGGAAGTCAACATATGATCAAACATTTGAATAGAGGAGCCAAACAAATAATTAATTTGTGAGGATGTCATTTGCTTTTAAACTTCTAACTATATAAAGGGGCCAAGAAGGCTGCACGTGTCACCAAATCAATCCTTGATACAATAAGAGATGTTTAACTGACTAAAGGAGCAAAAAAAACTTTTGTACCACATGATACTACAAAATAAAGTTTTGCAATGTACATTGCTAAAAAAAATGTTACAAAGGGAATTTTTGTAACACACAACATTGCAAAGGAAAATACTATAAAAGACAAGTTTTACAGTGCATGGTGCTATGAGAAAAGTTTTGCAACATGCAACACTACAAAGAAAAATGTTAAAAGTAAAAGGAAGTTTTGCAGCATGCAATGCTATAGAGAGAGGGAGAGAGAGGGAGAGGGATTGAGGAGAGAGATGTTATGCAAAGAGCTTTTGTAGTACATA
>JAQPPZ010013135.1:0-59594 GCA_028583015.1 Wollemia nobilis
ACATGTCGCGATATCGCGACACTTTTTCTTTGTTGCTTAACATGTCACGATATCATGACACTTTTTCTTTCTTGCTCTTTCTCTTCTCTTTTGGTTGCGAAAATGTGACATGTCACGATATCGCGACACTTTTTCCATGTTACGATATCATGACACTCTTTCTTTCATGTCGCAATATTGCGACCCTTTTTCCTTCTTGCTCAACATGTCGCGATATCGTGACACTTTTTATTTCTTGCTCAACATGTGATGAAATCGTTACACTTTTCCTTTCTTGCTGTAATTTGCTTTTCCTTAGACTTGAACAATTCATGAAATCATGACATCGGTCCTTCGCCTCTGCCATTTCCCCTAACCCCATAACATGAAGCCACCAAGCCACCTAGATCCATCCCCTATTGCAAAGAAAACTAAATCCATCACAATAAGGACTGAAGCAATACTGACAGAATAAAAATGAAACTCCTCTCCATTTTTTTGATCCCCACAGCTTCAACATCATTGGTGATCATTTTGAATAATTTTATCCACTTCACTTGGGATCCTATGTTCCCAAGTGACTATCCCAATGGCTTCCACCCCTATATTGGCCAAGATATTAGCTATTTTATTTGCTTCCCTAAAAACATGTTGGGCATTTCGATCGTTCCTAACATGGTAAAGGATCCTAGCCTCTTCAATGATAGTCTTAATCTGCCACAGAGGATTTTTCCCATTGCTGAGAAGGTTTATGACCTGCATCGATTCACCTTCGATAATTAGTTTACCTTCAATCTCTTGAGCCAACTGAAGACACCTCCATAATGCTCTTGCTTCCAGATCGTTGTTAGTCCTAGTTCCAAACTATTCAGAAAAGTCCATCACCAACTTGCCTTGATGATCTCTCACTACTCCTCCAGCCCCTGCATTTCCAAGGTTACCTTTAGAGGCCTCATTGAAGTTGAGCTTGAACCAACCTATCGGGGGTGGTTTCCACTTGACATCTAATCTGAGATTGACCTTGGTAGACACAGGTTTCTTTTCCAGAGTAACATTTAAGGATTAAGCAATCTGCCTCTCCTAGGGGGAAGGATTTCGATCTTCATGAGGGATAAGGTTGACATTTTCATGGGTGAAGGTAAGAATATTATTGGTAATGGAGGTAAAATCATGGCTCGACTCATGGAATGCTCTATGGTTTCTTTCTAGCCACACCTGCCAAAGAAAATTATGGAGACAAATCTTTCAAAAAAACTTTAGCCTAAGGCTAACAAAGGGATTTGGCCATTGGTAGAAGAGGTCAATGATGGTGGCTGGTCTAACCCAAAAAATGCTAAAGGCTTAAAACAACCCATTGAGGACACTCAGAGAGATCAAGCATTCAAGGAAAATATGGTGGGTGGACTCCCAATTAACCCTGCACAAAGAACATCGGTTAGCAATTATCATACCTTTTCTTAACAAGTTGTCAATCGTTAGAATCCTGCCTTGAATCACCAACCATGATAACATTGCAACTTTAGGAATAAGATTTTTGACCCACACCATATGTGTCTAGAGTGTGGGGTCCTCGGTATCTAACATTAGCATGTATGCAGATTTGACTGAGAATTGCCCATTTTTGGTAGCTTCCCATATTACATGATCCTGCTTAGGTCTCATGAAAATGAATTGTTGATGTAGGATGCTTTGGAGTTCTTCTGATTCAGCTTCAAAGCCTTGAATCCTTATCTATTTCCAAATAAGCCTACCTCTGTCCTGTCTTATGAAATCAGTCACTTTCCTTCCTATGCGTTCCATTTTGTCGCTCTCTCCTCTGCTCTGAAACCTGTCGTGATTTCGTGACATGTAGCAAAATCACGGGTCATGATTTCATGACATGTCATGAAATTGCGCCCCCTTCTACGCCTTCGTCCCTCTCCAGCAAACTGTAATGATTTCGTGACATGTCACAAAATCGCGGGTCACGATTTCGTGACATGTCGCGAAATCACGGCCCCTTCGGCTGCACTTCCTCACCAATTTCTGTCATGATTTTGCGACACGTCACGAAATCACGACGGTTTTCTGTCTTTGCCACTTTTTCTTCCTGTGCCGACTCTTCAGCACTATTTTTCCCGACACTTGACACCTCGGTTGCTGGTGCCACCGGATGCTCCTGCATCAGACACCCGGGGTAAGTGAAGAAGTGATCTTCACTTCTGCTGGGTCCAGTTGTTGCCTCCCACAACACTTCCAAACTCATCTCTGCCTTTACAGTCTGCTCTAACCCCAGCTCTGGGTCCACAGTTTTATCTTCCACCGGACAGATTTCTCCATTGCTGTAAACTTCTTCTGCAGCCTGCTGTATTTCCTCCTTTTGCATAGAAAAATTTGTGCCTTCTACCAGGCAGGTCCCGGTACCGCTGTACTCTTCCTCACATGCAGTTTTCTTTAATTTTTCTTCTTTCTTCCTCTTTCTTTCTTCCCGTATTCTTTGTCGCTCTTCCTTATCTCGTAATTTCATTACGGACCATTCCTTTTGCAAGGCATTTAATTGCCGTTGCAATGTTTTTACTTCTTCCTCCGAAACCATATCCTCCATGTTGTCCCGTCTTCTTCGGGAATGCATTCTTCTCTCTTCTTCTTTTTTCTTTTTTTACCGGGTCTTGGCGTAAACTGCCTCCCGCTCGGTGAATCTTCTTACGCACTTAAAGACCGAACTCACTCTCTCTCAGAACTCTCCCGCAGGTCCTAGTGCAACTGCCTCACCTTTGGCGGATCTGCTGCACACTCAGGAACCACTGGCTCTGATACCACTGACGGGGCACCAGGAAACAGACACAGACTCACACTCCTAATTTCCAAATTTTTCTCTTTGCATTAATCCGGAAAATCACATTACAAATGGCCCGCAGGCTTACAAATGACCAGCGCTCGGCTTGGTCGTCTCACTTCCACACTCTGCATCTATTTCCCGATCCACCGTGCGACAAATACAATAAAAATGGGTTTTTATAGAGGCCCCGACCCTCTCAAACGACTTTTGAAAATGGGTTCACCAACCCAAATTAAATTTCCCTCCAATACATTCTTCACGTAAATCGGGACACCAACCCGATTAAATTCCCGCACTCCACACGGTCCCTGCCACTGCTGACTTGGTCAGTAAACCCTGCGCGCCCCTTGCTTCTCGTATTTCATGCTCCTGGAATTCCCTGCTTTATCTTCAGCTTCTACCACGTGTCAAATTTGAACAGTCCTCAAAATAACCGTTCCCGCCATCTTTTTTCTCTTCCCCCGCCATTTTCTCTCTCCATCGTGATATCGCAACGTTTACGGCTCTCTGCACTTGCTTCTCATTTTGGTCATGATATCACGACATGTCACGATATCGTGACCATTTTGCCTCCTACCACTCCGCTGAGAAACTCGTCGCGATTTCACGACGTCGCGATATCGCGACGTTTCTGGCTCTCTGCACTTGCTTCTCATTTTGGTCACGATATCGCGACATGTCGTGATATCGTGACCATTTTTCCTCCGCACCCGCTTGTCCAATTTGCGTCGCAATTTCATGACGTCGCGATATCGTGACCATTTTGTCGCTCTCTCCTCTGCTCCGAAACCTGTCACGATTTCACGACATGTAGCAAAATTGTGGGTCGCAATTTCATGACATGTCGCGAAATCGCGCCCCCTTTTGCGCCTTCGTCCCTCTCCGGCAAACTATCACGATTTCGTGACACGTCGTGAAATCGCGGCCCCTTCTGCTGCACTTCCTCCTTGCCAATTTCTATCGTGAGCGACGGTTTTCTGTCTTTGCTGCTTTTTCTTCCTGTGTCGACTCTTCAGCACTATTTTTCTCGACACTTGACACCTCGGTTGCTGGTGCCGCCGGATGCTCCTGCATCAGACACCATTTTTCCTCCGTACCCGCTTGTCCAATTTGTGTCGCGATTTCGCGACGTCGCGATATCGTGACCGTTTTGTTGCTCTCTCCTCTGCTCCGAAACCTGTCACAATTTTGCGACATGTAGCAAAATCGTGGGTCATGATTCCGCGACATGTTGCGAAATCGCGCCCCCTTCTACGCTTTCGTCCCTCTTCAGCAAACTGTCACGATTTCGTGACATGTCATGAAATCACGGGTCGTGATTTTGTGACACGTCGTGAAATCATGGCCCCTTTTGCTGCACTTCCTCCTTGCCAATTTCTGTCGCGATTTCGCGACACGTCACGAAATCGCGACGGTTTTCTGTCTTTGCCGCTTTTTCTTCCTGTGCCGACTCTTCAGCACTATTTTTCTCGACACTTGACACCTCGGTTGCTGGTGTCGTCGGATGCTCCTGCATCAAGAAGTGATGCAAATATCTATTATTATCCAACCTTCTATTAAAATAAATTTGGAAAAATTAATGAAATCTTATTGTGTTGAGCATGTTTTATCAAAATGGTCTTTGCATTCCCCTAAGGCCATTATTCCAAAAATACACTCTCATCCAGTGCAAGGGAAGAAAATTGTTTTGAATAAGTAAGATGATGAAGAATGTAGAAAACAGGTAAAATAATTGCTTGAAAAATGACTAATTCATGCCTCAAAATCTAACTATTCATGCTCTACATTCATTGTTAGAAATCATCCGAAGCAAAAAATGGGGGAAGCTAGAATGGTAATTAATTATATTCCTCTTAATATCATCACTACAGATATCAAATGGCCCTTGCCAAACAAAAGAGAGTTAATTGATAGAGTTGGTAGAGGGAAAATATTTTTTAAATTTGATTGCATATTTGGATATCACTATATTAGAATCAACAAACTAGATATACACAAAACAACTTTTTCAAAATCTTTTGGACTATATAAATGGCCAGTCAAATCATTTGGGTTAAAAAATGCTCCATCCCAATACCAAATGAGGATGGATAAAAATTTTCAAGATCTACATCAGTTCGTAGCAAATTATATAGATGATTTTTTGGTGTTTTAGAAAATGTTGTAGAACATAAAAATCATTTGGAAATATTTCAGTAGCATGTTATAGAACATGGAATTGGTTTATCTGCAAATGAAAAAAATTCAGGTTTGTAGAACATAAATTGAGTTTCTAGGGATCATAATCAGAGATGCTAAAATTGTTATGCAACCACATGTCATGGAGAAAATTCAGGGATTTCTATATAAATTGACAAGTAAAGAACAAGCACAAAAAAATTTAGGTTGCATATTTTATGTACATGAACATATCCCATAGGTTTCTAGAATCACAAAACTAATTCGATAAGCTGCAAAAGGTGATACATTTAAATGGTCACAAAATGCAATAGAGGTTGTCAAACAATTAAAGGTTTATTGTTCATATTTACCTCCTTTAGAGCCTTTTAAGGACCCTGTATTTCACAAATTGATGGTTGAAAAGAATTTTAGGTATTTTTTCTTCTTATTAAAATAAATAATGATGAAAAAATGGCAGGGTATGGGTCAAGAGAATTCAAAAAGCATGAAATAAATTATTGGCCAGTAGATAGGGAAATTCTTGCTAGAATAAAAGGAGTAGAAAAATTTAGAACTTTGATATTGGTTGAAATATTTACTATCAAGACAGATAGCAAAAATTTAAAATGGTTTATGAGCAAGAATATTTTAGCTCAACTTTGTAGGGGTAGGTATGCTTGGTGGCAGGACATCCTAACATTGTACCAATTCGATGTGAAATATATTCTAGGGAAATAAAACAACCTTCTAGATGCACTTACAAGAGAGATGGCAAAAATTCAAATAAAAAAGTTTCAAGGATTTTTTGGCATGTGGCAGAATCAACCATTACAGACATCGCAACACTATCAAGAATTTTGTAATTATATGAAGCAGTATTTTCCTAACCTTAATCAATTAGGATATATAGATGTTCCTTCTATAGATTTTATTTATAATTCTACAGGTAGAATAAATATCCTTGTAAATACTTCAAAATTGAGTAAATTCATAGCCAACATGGTGGAACATCTCATTCTCCAACATGTTTTAGATGATCTTTTATTATTACGTAAGCTTGGAAAACCAACATCTTTTATGGTATTGATGTCCCATTATATCCAAAATGATTATTGGATGAATAAACTTTTAATTTACATCATCTGAGTAAATTTTACAAAATATCTTGCTATCAAAATATATATCGATGAAGAATTGCTATATGGACCCGTGATACTTTCTAAAGATCAAGCAAGTCCTGCTATACCAACTGAAGACACACTTGATAGTTAGCCTAACAAAATTTTCACCGAAATGGAAGAATGGTTAGCTTAAGAGGTTGTCAAATATACATATTGCCAACAATCAAGTTGTGGAATATGTAAAATGCATGATTACTTTACTTAAATTTGATGTAAAGTGGAAGACATTGTTTCGAGAAAAATCAGAAAAAGACCCCACTATTTATTTAGATGTAATTTTTCTTCCATAAAAAATTTTCCATACTACTTAAAAAAACAAATGTCCTTTTTAGAAGATGCTTTAGGACACTTGTCCTCCTTTCCTCAAGCATTCTCCAAGTGTCTCTTTCCAAACATGTATTATGACACTTGTGTCTATAAGTGTCTATTATCCAGGCACTCCACTATCTTCTATCTTGTAAAAATATGAGGACTCCATGCCTATCTTGTCATTGAGATTTAATTTGCTATTTGAAACTCTGATGGCGAGTATAGAATCTACCCTATCTGCGAGTAGATCGTTTTTGTAAATCCTTGAGCATTGTGAGCCTTTTCATCTAGGACTTGTTGGTTGCCTTAGGAAAAATATTTTCTTATGTTCTATATAAATAGTGGCAGGACTTAAGTGTATTACAACCTTTCAAGCCTGATTCTGCAGTTGCATTTCCTTGTTTTACTCTTTTGGGTTTGTGTTATTCTTGTTAAAATAAATAATGATGAAAAATTGCAGGGTATAGGTTAGGAGAATTCAAAAAGCATGAACTAAATTACTAGCCAATAGAAAAGGAAATTTTATTATAATAAAAGGAGTAGAAAAAATTAGAACTTTGTTATTGCCTAAAAGATTTAATATCAGGATACATAGCAAAAGTTTCAAATGGTTTATGAGCAAGAATATTTCATCTCAGCTTTGTAGGGGTAGGTATGCTTGGTGGCAGGCCATCCTCACACAATACCAATTCGATGTGTAGTATATTCTATGGAAATAAAATGGCCTTCCAAATGCACTTACAGGAGAGATGGCAAAAATCAGAAGAAAATGTTTCAAGGAATTTTTGGCATGTGGTAGGAATCAACTATTACAGACAATGCAATAGTGTCAAGAATTTTGTAAATATATGTAGTAGTATTTTTCTAAACCTACTCAATGAGGATATATAGTTGTTCCTTCTATAGATTTTGCTTATAATCCTATAGGTAGAATAAATGTCCTTGTAAATAATTCACAATGGAGTATAGTCACAACCAACATGGTGAAACATCTAACTATCAAACATGTTTTAGATGTTCTTTTGTTATTACGTAATCTTGGCAAACCAACAACATATGTTATGGTATTTATGTTCCATTATATCCCAAATGATAATTGAATGAATAAAATTTCAATTTACATCATTCAAGTAAATTTTAGGAAATATCCTACTATCAGAATATATGTCGACAAAGAATTTCTATATGGACCCGTGATACTTCTTGAATATCAATCAAGTCCTGCTATACCAACTGAAGACATACCTGATAGTTAGCCTAAACAAAATCATCAACATTGAAGAATTTTTAGCAGGAGAGGTTGCCAATTGTAACAATTACCAACAATCAAGTTGTGAAATATGTAAAATACATGATTACTTTACTAAATAATAATGTAAAGTGGAAGACACTATTCTGAGAAAAATCAAAATAAGACCCCACTATTTCTTTATATGTAATTTTTCCTCCATATAAAATTTCTCATACTTCAAAAAAATGAATGTCCTTTTTAGAAGATGCTTTAGGATACTTGTCCTTCTTTCCTCAAGCATTCTCCAAGTGTCTCTTTTCAAACATGTATTATGACACTTGTGTCTACAAGTGTCTATTCTATTGGCTATCCAATATATTTATCTTGTATAAATATGAGGACTACATGCCTCTCTTGTCATTGAGATTTATTTTCCTATATGACACTCTGGTGGTGAGTATAGAATCCACCCTATCTATAAGTAGATACTTTTTTGTAAATCCTTTAGCACTATGAGCCTTTGGATCTAGGACTTGTTGATTGCCTTAGGTAAAATCTTTGCTTACGGTTTGTAAAAATAGTGGTAGGACTTAAGTGCATTGTAGCATGCCAAGCCTAAGTCTGTAGCTGTATTTTAAAGAGTAAAACAAAGAGCCATTTTCTGGATAGAAATTTGTTGAGCTCTATTTGCAATTGGGTATTTATGAAAAGCAAATTTTGAATGTTTTTATGGTATTACCATTTTTCTAGGTAGTATAAGAGAAAGTTTATCTTTGGATGGATCATAATCGAAGTGCTATTTTTTTATTCTTTTTCTTTTATGAATTCATTCTCTTCATCAGAGGAGGTAGTGGTTTCTAAACAATTTGAACAATTTTCATTTTCTGATTATGATTTTGTATCATATTTTACCCATTTTTCTTTGTTAAACTAATGATCAATTTCTACTGCTGTAATTTTTGCTTCTATAATTTCCTCATCAATAACATCTTCTAGAAGAGGCATGTCAGGGTCTTCTTGGAATGGTTACACCATAAACATAGCCATGTCATAATTATCGGTAGGATAAGCATCAAAAATTAAATCATTATCCATATCACTAATTTCATCTAATTCAAATATATCTAGGCCATAACTTTACCAAATTTCAAAATCTTCATCTAATTCACACATTACCCAATGTTCATAAATTTCAAGGTTTGTAAATAGTGCTTTTACTTGTCTATGAGCCTTCTTTGAACATAAGTGTGCATAATGTCATTTTTGTCTACAAGAATAACATGTGATATCTTTAGCTAGCCTATTGAACATTTTAATTTCTTCTGAAATACCTATAAGGCTTGAATCTGTTTGGATGATCCCTTTTAAAGTGTTTCTTCTTTTATTTTCACCACAAAAGGTGTTTGCACCTTCTATAGCTGAGCACTCCTTGTGTGTGATATGGAGATTTTTCTTAATGAATTTGATATGTAAACAAAGGCCCCTTACTCTTTTCCTGACTGCTTCAACAACATCTACAAAAGTCAAATTATTCATATCTATCCCTTGTGTAATGTTGTACATCACTAATTCTTCCAAAACATTAGGAAGAGAAGATAAATATTGTATTTTGATGAAGTTTCCTTGCGAATATTGAGTCTATATACATCCTTCATATATTGTTTTGAATATTCTTCAAATTGGTCTAAGTCTCCCAATTTCCTTAAGGCTAGATGGAGTTGATCTACATTTTCCTTATTTGCTTTAGAAGGTACAAATTCTGCTACCAAGTCATTTTGTTATTCATAGAGTCCATTAATAAACACATTTGCCTTAGACTCATCACTAGCTCCATTCCACTAATCTAAAGCAATTCTTGCAAAATGTCTAGTAGCTAGTTCAATTGCATGTTCATTTACCAAGGTGTAGATATATTGTACAGTGATGTAATGATTAATCCAAATTTAGATGTGTTCTATAGAATTTGCAATACCATCAATATTTAGGAGCATAGCACTTTCTTTAAAATTAAATGAATCAAAATATACTAATAGGAGCTCCATTGATACTTGTTCTAAACATTTTCATCTCAAACAATTTTGGTTCTATTTTTTAATAGTCGTGCTTGAATTTTTTGATATGTACTAGGAACCAAATTAAGAGATTTAGGGCCTTTTCTTGCTAAATTTATCACCTTTTGTTCTTTCTTAATTGTTTTAGCCTGATTTATCTAAGCTTCTTTCTCTTGCTCTAAATATTCTTTGATAACATCCAAATTGGCATTTATCTATCTCATTTCCATGAATATTTCTTCTATGCAATACTTTAAATGCTCAAAATAAAATTTTGCATACCTAGTCCAGTTTTTTACATAATTTAATTATTTGATTTCATCTTTTTTATCAGCATGATATACCAAATTATGTTCCTGAATATAGCTAACATATGCTCTAGTTGTTATTTTATCCTGGTCTTCTATTCTTGAGATACAGTGTTTATCCTTAGGTGGCCATTTTCATCGTTGCCAGAATATTTTTCCCTAATTTTATAAACTGAATGCCAATGTTACTACCTGGTGCTAGATTAAATGTGTCTCCTAAAAATTTTATCATCATAATTTGTGTTATTTTTTTTTTTTATATCAATAACTAGCTTAGGATCTTTGGTTTGGATCACAATACTAGATATATCTGGAACTGATAATTGTCTTTCTACATTTTGTACTTCAAACTTAGAGGATGAGTATTGTGTAAAATATGGAGATTGTCCACTAGAAGAGTATGATGGCATGTGTGCCATGGAAGAAGTTATTTGTAAAGGAGCTAAAGGAAGAGGTCTTGGAATCCTCATTGATATTGTTTTAGAAACCTGAGGAAATTGCAACTGTATTGTTCTAGAAGCATTTTCTTGTATTTTTACTAGATCTTTCGAAGCATATACTTGCTTTTGTATAGTTTTTTTTTTTATTTGTGGAAAACATCCCAAAAGGGATGCCACTTTCGGGTAAGACCCAAGGAGGCAAGGGTATCCATTTTGCCAAAAACGTATAGTTATTTCCTATTATATAGGTAATTCAAATTCTTTAAATGGTACAAAGAATGCTTCAGATCCTAATGATAGATGACCTACTGGTACTGTTTCTTTGGACTTAACAATAGAAATTTTTTTATGGATACTAGTGTATTTGTTATTTAGCACAACATTCAAACTGTAATAGTAAGCTCAAAACTTCCTGGTTTGAGATCTAATCCTCTTGTTTCTACTATTAAATTCCATAAGTCAGCAAAATATTGCCTTTCTAAAGGATAAGGAAAATTTGGAAAGAAAGTAACATATTATCGTCCACTTGCCATTGTACAAAGGGTTTGGCCTATTACAACCTGATTGTAACTATTAAACCTTTTATCTAAGAGGACAACCAAACCTGTTCTAGGTAATCTTTTCTAAATATAGAAGTAATTAGTAATTGTACTACACCAAAATGAATATATTTGTAACCTTCTTTGTGCATATTTTGAATTTTCCTTGCCTCTATTTTATCTAAAATCCTTAGTGTCCTACAGGCCATGTTATATGAAGCAGTAACATTATTTTCTACTTGTGTAAAGATATGTTTTATTTTTGGCCTATAAACTAAAAGAGGTATTTTTATTTTCCATAAACTACATTCTGAATTCTGCAAAATTTTCTTCTAATATTCTAGCTTGTAAACATCTTTTGAATCTAGTTTAGGTACTAACAAAGAAGGATCATATGTACCTATGCTAGCTTCATACTCAAAATCATCATCAAATTTCCTCAGGCTTGGAAAGTTGTAATGCACTTAAGTCCTACCACTATTTCTACATACCGTAAGCAAATATTTTACCTAAGGCAACCAACAATTCCTAGATCCAAAAGCTCACAATGCTCAAGGATTTATAGAAACTGTCTACTCACAGATAGGGTGGATTCTATACTCACCACCAGAGTGTCATATAACAAAAAAAATCTCCATGACAAGAGAGGCATGGAGTCCTCATATTTATACAAGATAGAAGATAGTGGAGTGCTTGGATAATAGACACCTGTAGACACAAGTGTCGTAATACATGTTTGAAAAAAGATACTTGGAGAATGCTTGAGTAAAGGACGACAACTGTCATAAAGCATCTTCTAAAAATGAGATTCATTTTTTTTAAGTATGGGAAATTTTCTATGGGATAAAAATTACATCTAAAGAAATAGTGGGGTCTTATTCTGATTTTTATCCAAACAGTGTCTTCCAATTTACATAATTATTTAGTAAAATAATCATGTATTTTATGTATTCCACAAATTTATTGTTGGCAATTTGTAGAGGTGAAAACCTCTTCTACTAAGCATTCTTCCATGTCTCGTGATAATTTTTTCAGAGCTAACTCTCGGGTATGTCTTCATCTCGGTATAGCGAGACATGCTTGATCTTCAAGAAGTATCATGGGTCCATATAGTAATTCTTCATTGACATATATTTTGATAGCATAATATTCCATAAAATTAACTCGGATGATGTAAATTGAAACTTTATTCATCCAATCACAATTTGGGATATAATGGGACATGAATGTTGTAAAAAATATTGTTGGTTTACCAAGATTAAGTAATAAAAAAATATCATCTAAAATATGTTTGAGAATGAGATGTTCCACCATGTTGGCTATGACTATACTCCATTGTGAAGTATTTACAAGGATATTTACACTACCTGTAGAATTATAAACAAAATCTATATAAGGAACATCTATATATCCTAATTGAGTAGGGTCAGGAAAATACTAATTCATATATACAAAAATTCTTTTGAAGCATCAGTTTGTAAAATATAGGGTCCTTCAAATGCTGGATTTAAAGGAGCTAAATCCGAACAATAAACCTTTAATTATTTGATAGCCTCTATTGCATTTTGTGATAATTTAAATGTATCACCTTTTTCAGCTTCTCGAATTGGTTTTGTGATTCTAGAAATTTGTGGAATATATTCATGTATATAATTTATGCAACCTTAAAATTTGTGTGCTTGTTATTTATTTGTCAATTTATCTAGAAATCCCTTAATTTTCTCCATGATATGTGGTTGCATAACAATTTTACCATCTCTGATTATGATCCTTAAAAACTCAATTTTTTTTCTGCAAACTTGAAATTTATTATCATCTGCAGATAAATCAATTTTGTGTTCTACAACATGTTGCTAAAATATTTTCAAATGATTTTTATGTTCTGCAATAGTTTCTAAAAATACCAAAAAATCATATATATAATTTGCTACAAACTGATGTAGATCTTGAAAAAAACTATCCATCCTCATTTGGAATTGGTATGGAACATTTTTTAGCCCAAATGGCATGACTAGCCATTCATACGAGTCCAAAAGGTATTGAAAAAGTTGTTTTGTGTATATTTGGTTTGTTGATTCTAATTTAGTGATATCTGGAAATATATTTATAACCTTCTTTGTGCATATTTTGAATTTTCCTTGCCTTTGTTTTATCAAAAATCCTTAGTGTCTTATAGGCCTTGTTACCTGAAACATTAACATTAGTTTCTACTTGTTTAAAGATATGTTTTATTTTTGGCCTATAAACTAAAAGAGGTAATTTTATTTTCCATAAACTAGATTCTGATTTCTACAAAAAAATTTCTGATCTTCTAGCTTGTAAATATCATTTGGATCTAACTTAGGTACTAACAAAGAAAGATCGTATGTACCTATGTTATCTTCATCCTAAAAAACATCATCAAGTTGAACAACATCATTTATAACTGATTCATCTCCAACATAGAGTGAGAAATCCATGTTTCTTATAGTATAAAAGCTCCACTACTAGTCAAAACTTGTAGTGTAGTCGCTGATGTGATCTGCTTGTCCAGTAATTGATTGTAATGTGTAGGGAATAAATGACAACCGAATTTAAGACCAATACTCAGCTTTGACTATAATATTTAGGAAGAGATTATTCGTGTAAACTCTGGTCTAATTTTTGAGTCACCATTTGTGAAGAGCATACTCTATAAAATATACGATAATAGAACGTAGGATCTGATACCAAAGAGTAAAATAAGGAAATGTAGTTGTAGAATCAGGCTTGAAAGGTTGCAATGCACTTAAGTCATTCCACTATTTCTATAGATCGTAAGAAAATATTTTTCCTAAGGCAACCAACAAGTCCTAGACCCAAAGGCTCACAATTCTCAAGGATTTACAGGAACTATCCACTTGCAGATAGGATGGATTCTATACTCACCACCAGAGTGTCATATAGCAAATGAAATCTCCATGACGAGAGGCACGGAGTCCTCATATTTACCTTCAATCTCTTGAGCCAACTGAAGACACCTCCATAATGCTCTTGCTTCCAGATCGTTGTTAGTCCTAGTTCCAAACTATTCAGAAAAGTCCATCACCAACTTGCCTTGATGATCTCTCACTACTCCTCCAGCCCTCGCATTTCCAAGGTTACCTTTAGAGGCCTCATTGAAGTTGAGCTTGAACCAACCTATCGGGGGTGGTTTCCACTTGACATCTAATCCGAGATTGACCTTGGTAGACACGAGTTTCTTTTCCAGAGTAACATTTAAGGATTAAGCAATCTGCCTCTCCTAGGGGGAAGGATTTCGATCTTCATGAGGGATAAGGTTGACATTTTCATGGGTGAAGGTAAGAATATTATTGGTAATGGAGGTAAAATCATGGCTCGACTCATGGAATGCTCTATGGTTTCTTTCTAGCCACACCTGCAAAAGAAAATTATGGAGACAAATCTTTCAAAAAAACTTTAGCCTAAGGCTAACAAAGGGATTTGGCCATTGGTGGAAGAGGTCAATGATGGTGGTTGGTCTGACCCAGCAAATGCTAAAGGATTGAAACAACCCATTGAGGACACTCAGAGAGATCAAGCATTCAAGGAAAATATGGTGGGTGGACTCCCAATTAACCCTGCACAAAGAACATCGGTTAGCAATTATCATACCTTTTCTTAACAAGTTGTCAATCGTTAGAATCCTGCCTTGAATCACCAACCATGATAACATTGCAACTTTAGGAATAAGATTTTTGACCCACACCATATGTGTCTAGAGTGTGGGGTCCTCGGTATCTAACATTAGCATGTATGCAGATTTGACTGAGAATTGCCCATTTTTGGTAGCTTCCCATATTACATGATCCTGCTTAGGTCTCATGAAAATGAATTGTTGATGTAGGATGCTTTGGAGTTCTTCTGATTCAGCTTCAAAGCCTTGAATCCTTATCTATTTCCAAATAAGCCTACCTCTGTCCTGTCTTATGAAATCAGTCACTTTCCTTCCTATGCGTTCCTCTATGATTCTTTTGATCCTTGCAAGGGTAGGAAACTGAGATAAAGCTTCATACTTGGCCCACCTGTCATCCCATAATGTGATCTTCTACACGTTACCTAGAACCCATATTAGGCCTTTTTTTGTGACCTCTCTACTTGTTAAGATTACTTTCCAGAACACCGAACCTCTACCGTGTACCATGCCATTTAGGAAATCGGTATCTTGAAGATATTTTCTTTTAATTATGGCAGTCCACTCATTCTCCTCATTGTTGATAATACGCCAAGATTGTTTGGCAAGCAAGGCAGTGTTTAGGTGAGCAACTCTTCTTAGTCCTAGCCCCCCGTTTTCTTTTGGCCTACAAACCTTGCCCCAATCCACAAGGTGGAACCTTTTTTTTCCTCTGACCCAGACCAAATAAAATCTAATATCAAAGTGTGGAACAAAGAGGTTTTTGGTGACATTTTTAAAAATAAAGAATCTCTAAAAATCTAGCTCAAAGAGATTGAATCTATTGTGGAGTATTTTAGTCTCTCCATGGAAAATAGATTTAAGGAGAAAGATTTACTAGTTAATATCCACAATACTTTTTAAGACAATGTTAAATAGATTAAAATATTTGATGCCTCTTCTTATTGATAAAGAGTAGATTGGATTCATGGCAAGAAGGTAAATTTTGGATGGAGTTATTTCTATCCATGAGGTTATACATTTAGTAAATATGATCGACTAATCAAGTCTCTTTCTAAATCTAGAAATTAGTAAGGTTTATGATAGGGTATCATGGGACTTCTTGGTAGAGGTGTTCTTGAAATTTGATTTCAATAAAAAGTGGATTAACTTGATGAGAGTTTGTTTCTTTTCTTCCAAATTCTTGATGCTGGTTAATGGTTCACATGTTGGTTACTTCGAGAGCCCTAGGAGCCTTCACCAAGGGGACCCTTTATCTCCTTATATTTTCATCCTTTTGGTTGAAGCTTTGGGCAGGTCTATCTTGATGGATCCTAATATTGTGGGCCTTAACCCAACCCTTACGATGAATCCTATTTCACATCATCAATTTTCGATGACACCCTTCTATATTTTTGGTGTCGATGATCCAGGATAGAGATGTAAAGAAAATATTAAAGCTCTTTGATAGAGTGGTAGGTTAGAAAATCAACCTCTTGAAAAAATAGTTACTAAAAATAGTATGGTTGTAACCAACTATCCTATGTATAAAAAAATGATAACCATATTTTTTTTGTACATGGTGGAATTGGTATCTGACACGAATTTAGATAGGCTATCCAAATTTTTATGTCCATCACAGTATTCTACGTTATCCACCCTAGAAGCTGTCACACAGATCTTCATGTAGCCCACCCCTATAACCACCATGCCATGATCATTTTAAACCTTTTACGCCACTGCAAGCACCAGGAAGGGGATAAGTGTTCAGTTTGATGAAGCCCAAGATTTGAACTTTGGACCTCCGCCCCTATTACGAGGTTTGGTGGAACCAATTTGTCTATACCTCAGACCTAAAATGATAACTATCTTATTACCAACTTCTCTATATAAAAATAATAACTATTTTATTAATGTAAGAATTTTATTTTTTTATTAAGTAGAATAAGGGGTTTTGAAATGGACCTAAAAACATTTTATAATTTTACAAATTGGATAGGAATGAAAGAATAAACAGACCAAAAACATATTCTAGGTCAAGAAATATATAGACACCAAAGACCGACACAGATCAAGAGAACAACCCTTAATCCAAAGATTTTGATCCAAATCCTTCGTGGTCCATTTTACGCCAGGCTATAAAACAACGAGGTGGAATAGATTTTGTGGATGCAACTCCTATGGTTTGAACCCTCTCCTTGCCAACTACTTAATAAACATTGTAATCCTTTTAATAAAATAATTAATTAATAAAATAAAAACAATCCTCCTAATAGGTCGTATTCCTCTCCGAGCACATATATTTTTGGTGTATTGTTTGAACTTTAAAATAAAATATTTTAATTAAAAATAAAAATTAATTATTATATATTTTTCAATAGGTTACATGGAATTGAATTTGGTCTACTTTAATTACATCAAGTATTACAACAAAGCTTGAATATTATCTATGTATGGTTTGGCACATTTTGAACCTGGGTTCTCCTTTAATGTCACTTGATAAAATTTAAGTTTACATGCCAGGTTCCATCGTACCAAGGTTACCAGGGTTTGAAATTGGGTTTCCTAAATGAAAACCCAAGTACCTTTGTATCAGGGTTACTAGGGTTTGAACTTATGTTTCCTGAATAAAAACCCAAGGACTTACCACTACGACATCCTTCGTAGGTCTAAAAATTTAATTTTAAACAAGTTTTTATGAGGGGTCCAATATCCTCTTATGGAGGTTTGAAATTAGACATCCTAGATAAAAACCCTGGAACTTACACTATTGTATCCCTCAGGAATCAATATTTATTAGTATATTTACAATTTAAAATAAAAATATTTTTAAAAATAATGTAATTTATTTTAATAATAATAATTAATTAAAAAATTTATTTGTATTAGTTTAAAATTTAAGCATAAACTTATTAATAAAATCATGTTGTATTGTTTTTGTAAATTCTTGAGCATTGTGAGCCTTTGGGTCTAGGACATGTTGGTTGCCTTACACAAAATATGTGCTTACAGTCTATAGAAATAGTGGTAGGACTTAAGTGTGTTGCAGCCTGCCAAGCCTGAGTTTGCAGCTGCATTTCCTCATTTTACTCTTTGGTATCAGAGCCTACGTTCTATTATGGTACACTCTATAGAGAGTATGTTCTTCACCAATGGTGAATCATAAATCATACCAAATCTTACACCAATACTCTCTTTCCAATTCTTATAGTCAAAGCTGAGTATTAGTCTTATATTCACTTGTCATTGTTTCTCGTACATTACAAGAAATTATTGGACAAGTAGATCACATCAGCAGCTATACTACAAGTTTTGACCAGTAGTGGAGCTTTTATACTGTAAGTAACATGAATTTCTCACTCTATGCTAGAGATGAATCACTTATTAATGATGCTTTTCAACTTGATGGTGTTTATGAGGATAAAGCTAGCATAGGTACATATGATCCTTCTTTTTTAGTACCTACAACAGATTCAAAATATGTTTACAAGATAGAAGATCAAAAGAAAATTTTGTAGAAATTAGAATCTATTTTATGAAAAATAAAAATGCCTCTTTTAGTTTATAGGCCAAAAATAAAATAGATCTTTAAATAATTAGAAAAAAATGTAATAATTTTAGATAACAAGGCCTGTAGGACATTAACGATTTTTGATAAAACAGAGGTAAATGAAATTCAAAATTTGTACAAATAAGGTTATAGATATATTCATTTTGGTGTAGTACAGTTAGTAATTACTCCTCTATTTAGAAAATGATTACCTGGATCAACTTTGCTTGTCCACTTAGATAAAAATTTTAACAGTTATAATCAGGCTGTAATAAGCCAAACCCTTTGTACATTGGCAAGTGGACAACAATATGTTACTTTATTTCCAGATTTTCTTATCCTTTATAAAGGAGATATTTTGTTGATTTATGAAATTTAATAGTAGAAACAAGAGGATTAGATTTGAAACCAAAATGTTTTGATCTTTCTATTACAGTTCGAATGTTGTGCCAAATAACAAATACACTGGTACCCATAAATTTTTTTATTATCAAATCCAAAGAAGTAGCACCATTAGGTCATCTATCATTAGGAGCTGAAGCATTCCCTGTACCATTTGAATAATTTGAATTGCCTACATATTGGGAAATAACTATACAAAAACAACTATATGCTCCAAAAGATCTAGTCCAAATAAAGAAAATACTTCTAGAGCAATAAAGTTGCAATTTACTCAAGTTTCTAGAACAACATCAATGAGGATTCCAAGACCCCTTCTTTTAGCTCCTTCACAAATTACTTCTTCCATGACACACATGCCATCATCCTCTTCTAGTGGAAAATCTTCATATTTTGCACAATCCTCATCCTCTAAGTCTGAAGTACAAAATATAGAAAGACAATTATCAGTTCTAGATGTATCTAGTATTGTGACCTAAACCAAAGATCCTAAGACAACTATTGATTATAAAATATAAAATACCACAAATTATTATCCTCATATTTTTATAAGAAAAATCTAATCCAAAACCAGGTAGTAATGTTGGTATTCAGTTTATAAAATTTGGAAAAACATTCTAGCAAGGAGGAAAATTGCCATCTAAGGATAAACATTGTATCTCAAGAATAGAAGACCAAGATCAAATAATAACTAGAGTAGATGTTAGATGTATTATGGAACATGATTTGCTAGATCATGCTAATCAAAAAGATGAAATCAGATAATTAAACTATGTAAATAATTGGACTAGGTATGCAGATTTTCATTTGGAGCTTTTAGAGTCTTGCATAGAAGAAATATATTTAGAAATGAGAGAGATAAATTCCAATGGATTTTATTAAATAATATTTGGATCAGGATAAGGAAGCTTACATAAATTGGGCTAAAACAATTAAGAAATAACAAAAGGTAATAAATCTAGCAGGAAAAGGCCCTAAATATCTTAATTTGGTTCCTAGTACATATCAAAAAATTCAAGCACGACTAGGAAAGAAAACATAACCAAAATTACCTAAGATGAAAATTTTGAGAACAAGTATCAATGGAGCTCCTACTAGTAGATCAAAATTTGATTCATTTAGTTTCAAATAAAGTGCTCTGCTCCTAAATATTGATGGTATTGCAAATCCTACGGAAGACATACAAATTTGTATTAATCATTACATCACTATACAAAATACCTACACCTTGGTAAATGAACATGCAATTGAAATAGCTACTAGATATTTGGTAAGCATTTCTTTAGATTGGTGGAATGGAGCTAGTGATGAGTCTATAGCAAATGTGTTTATTAATGGACTATGAATTACAAAATACCTTGGTAACAAAATTTGTACCTGCCAATGTAAATAAGAAAAAGGAAGATCAACTCCATCTAGCCTTAAGAAAATTGGGAGACTTAAAGCAATTTTAAGAATATTCAAAACAATATATGAAGGATGTATATAGGCTCAAGCTTCACAGGGAACCTTTCATCGTTATATAGTATTTGTCTTTGCTTCCTAAAGATTTGGGAGAATTAGTGATGTACAACATTACACAAGGGATAGATATGAATAATATAACTTTTGTAGATGTTATTGAAGCATTCAAACAAAGATTCATAGGCCTTTGTTTCCATACCAAAGTCATTAAGAAAAATCCCCATATCACACACAAGGAGTGCTTAGTTATAGAAGGTACAAAAACCTTTTGTGGTGAAAATAAAAGAAGAAAGAAATACTTTAAAAGGGCTCATACAAAAAAATTTAAGCCTTATAGGTATTTTAGAAGAAAGAATTCAATCACTAGGCCAGCTAAAGATGTCACATGTTATTCTTGTAGATAAAAATGACATTAAGCAAACTAATATTCAAATAAGGCTCCTAGACAAGTAAAAGCATTATTTACAAACCCTGAAATTTATGAACATTGGGTAATGTGTGAGTCAGATGAACATCTTGAAATTTGGCAAATATATGGTCTAGAGATATTTGAATTAGATGAAATTAGTGATATATATAATGATTCAATTTTTGATGCTTATCCTACTTTTAATGATTATATGGCTATGTTTATGGTGCAACCATTCTAAGAAGAACCTAACATGCCCCTTCTATAAAATGTTAATGATGAGGAAATTATAGAAGCATAAATTTCAACAGCAAAAATAGATCATCGGTTTAACAAAGGAAAATGGGTAAAATATGATACAGAATCAGAATAAAAAAATGAAAATTATTCAAATTATTTAGAAACCACTATCTCTTCTGATGAAGATAATGAATTCGTAAAATAAAAATAATAAAAAAAATAGCACTCTTGATTATGATTTATCCAAAGATAAATTTGCTCATATGCTACCTGTAAAAAGGGCAATACCATCAAAACCTTAAAAAAATTGCTTTTCATAAATACCCAATTGCAAATAGAGCTCAACAATTTTCTATCAAAAAAATGGCTCAGCATGTTGGCATAGTTTTATGTCCTGTTAGAGTTGGTAATAATAGTGGAATGTATTTTAAAAATACAATAGACTTCATTGATTCGAGGGCCAATATAAATTTTGTAATTTATCGTATTATCGATGCTTGGGTAGAATTCAAAAAATATTATAAGGTGCAAATAATTAATGGTATTACTTCATTGAAATATTTTGCTTTTGATATCCTGATTCAATTGGGAAAGAAAATTGTTCAAACAAATTTTATGTAAATAAATACAGGAGGTTATGATATTGGTCTAGGGAGTATTTTTCTTGATCAATATGCACCATATACAATTGCCTCTAATTGTATTGTCTTGAGCATAAAAAATGAGTAATATAACAATTCCTCATATTTCAACTATTTTCCATGCTCAAAAAATAAAAGCAGTTTGGCAGAAGCCAATAATGGAATAAATTGTGGCACATGAGGCTCAGATGCAGAAGGTAAAAATCCAATTCCAAGAAGTGACGGGGCACCGAGAAATAGACACAGACTCACACTCCCGATTTCCAAATTTTTCTCTTTGCATTAATCTAGAAAATCACATTACAAACGGCCCGCAGGCTTACAAATGACCAGCGCTCGGCTTGGTCGTCTCACTTCCACACTCTGCATCTATTTCCCGATCCACCGTCCGAAAAATACAATAAAAATGGGTTTTTATAGAGGCCCCGACCCTCTCAAACGACTTTCGAAAATGGGTTCACCAACCCAAATTAAATTTCCCTCCAATACGTTCTTCATGTAAATTGGGACACCAACCCGATTAAATTCCTGCACTTCGCACGGTCCCTACCACTGTTGACTTGGTCAGTAAACCCTGTGCGCCCCTTGCTTCTCATATTTCGTGCTCCTAGAATTCCCCGCTTTATCTTCAGCTTCTGCCATGTGTCAAATTTGAACAGTCCTCGAAATAACCGTTCTCGCCATCTTTTTCTCTTCCCACGCCATTTTCTCTCTCCATCGCGATATCGCTACATGTCGCGATATCACGACGTTTCTGGCTCTCTGCACTTGCTTCTCATTTTGGTCATGATATCGCGACATGTCGCGATATCGCGACCATTTTGCCTCCTGCCCCTCCGCTGAGAAACTCGTCGCGATTTCGCGATATCGCGATATCGCGACGTTTCTGGCTCTCTACACTTGCTTCTCATTTTGGTCGCGATATCACGACATGTCGTGATATCGTGACCATTTTTCCTCCACACTCGCTTGTCCAATTTGCGTCGCGATTTCATGACGTCACGATATCGTGACGTCGTGATATCGCGACGTCGCGATATCGCGACCATTTTGTCGCTCTCTCCTCTGCTCCGAAACCTGTCGTGATTTCGTGACATGTAGCAAAATCACGGGTCATGATTTCATGACATGTCATGAAATTGCGCCCCCTTCTGCGCCTTCGTCCCTCTCCAAAGAATCGTAATGATTTCGTGACATGTCACAAAATCGCGGGTCACGATTTCGTGACATGTCGCGAAATCACGGCCCCTTCGGCTGCACTTCCTCACCAATTTCTGTCATGATTTTGCGACACGTCACGAAATCACGACGGTTTTCTGTCTTTGCCACTTTTTCTTCCTGTGCCGACTCTTCAGCACTATTTTTCCCGACACTTGACACCTCGGTTGCTGGTGCCACCGGATGCTCCTGCATCAGACACCCGGGGTAAGTGAAGAAGTGATCTTCACTTCTGCTGGGTCCAGTTGCTGCCTCCCGCAACACTTCCAAACTCATCTCTGCCTTTACAGTCTGCTCTAACCCCAGCTCTGGGTCCACAGTTTTATCTTCCACCGGACAGATTTCTCCATTGCTGTAAACTTCTTCTGCAGCCTGCTGTATTTCCTCCTTTTGCATAGAAAAATTTGTGCCTTCTACCAGGCAGGTCCCGGTACCGCTGTACTCTTCCTCACATGCAGTTTTCTTTAATTTTTCTTCTTTCTTCCTCTTTCTTTCTTCCCGTATTCTTTGTCGCTCTTCCTTATCTCTTAATTTCATTACGGACCATTCCTTTTGCAAGGCCTTTAATTGTCGTTGCAATGCTTTTACTTCTTCCTCCGAAACCATATCCTCCATGTTGTCCCGTCTTCTTCGGGAATGCATTCTTCTCTCTTCTTCTTTTTTTTTTTTTTACCGGGTCTTGGCATAAACTGCCTCCCGCTCGGTGAATCTGCTTACGCACTTAAAGACCGAACTCACTCTCTCTCAGAACTCTCCCGCAGGTCCTGGTGCAACTGCCTCACCTTTGGCGGATCTCGTTGCACACTCAGGAACCACCGCTCTGATACCACTGACGGGGCACCAGGAAACAGACACAGACTCACACTCCTAATTTCCAAATTTTTCTCTTTGCATTAATCCGGAAAATCACATTACAAATGGCCCGCAGGCTTACAAATGACCAGCGCTCGGCTTGGTCGTCTCACTTCCACACTCTGCATCTATTTCCCGATCCACCGTGCGACAAATACAATAAAAATGGGTTTTTATAGAGGCCCCGACCCTCTCAAACGACTTTTGAAAATGGGTTCACCAACCCAAATTAAATTTCCCTCCAATACATTCTTCACGTAAATCGGGACACCAACCCGATTAAATTCCCGCACTCCACACGGTCCCTGCCACTGCTGACTTGGTCAGTAAACCCTGCGCGCCCCTTGCTTCTCATATTTCATGCTCCTGGAATTCCCTGCTTTATCTTCAGCTTCTACCACGTGTCAAATTTGAACAGTCCTCAAAATAACCGTTCCCGCCATCTTTTTCTCTTCCCCCGCCATTTTCTCTCTCCATCGTGATATCGCAACGTTTCTGGCTCTCTGCACTTGCTTCTCATTTTGGTCATGATATCACGACATGTCACGATATCGTGACCATTTTGCCTCCTACCACTCCGCTGAGAAACTCGTCGCGATTTCACGACGTCGCGATATCGCGACGTTTCTGGATCTTTGCACTTGCTTCTCATTTTGGTCACGATATCGCGACATGTCGTGATATCGCGACCATTTTTCCTCCGCACCTGCTTGTCCAATTTGCGTCGCAATTTCATGACGTCGCGATATCGTGACCATTTTGTCGCTCTCTCCTCTGCTCCGAAACCTGTCACGATTTCACGACATGTAGCAAAATTGTGGGTCGCAATTTCATGACATGTCGCGAAATCGCGCCCCCTTCTGCGCCTTCGTCCCTCTCCGGCAAACTGTCACGATTTCGTGACACGTCGTGAAATCGCGGCCCCTTCTGCTGCACTTCCTCCTTGCCAATTTCTATCGTGAGCGACGGTTTTCTGTCTTTGCTGCTTTTTCTTCCTGTGTCGACTCCTCAGCACTATTTTTCTCGACACTTGACACCTCGGTTGCTGGTGCCGCCAGATGCTCCTGCATCAGACACCATTTTTCCTCCGTACCCGCTTGTCCAATTTGTGTCGCGATTTCGCGACGTCGCGATATCGTGACCGTTTTGTTGCTCTCTCCTCTGCTCCGAAACCTGTCACAATTTTGCGACATGTAGCAAAATCGTGGGTCATGATTCCGCGACATGTTGCGAAATCGCGCCCCCTTCTACGCTTTCGTCCCTCTTCAGCAAACTGTCACGATTTCGTGACATGTCATGAAATCACGGGTCGTGATTTTGTGACACGTCGTGAAATCATGGCCCCTTTTGCTGCACTTCCTCCTTGCCAATTTCTGTCGCGATTTCGCGACACGTCACGAAATCGCGACGGTTTTCTGTCTTTGCCGCTTTTTCTTCCTGTGCCGACTCCTCAGCACTATTTTTTCTGACACTTGACACCTCGGTTGCTGGTGCTGTCAGATGCTCCTACATCAAGAAGTGATGCAAATATCTATTATTATCCAACCTTCTATTAAAATAAATTTGGAAAAATTAATGAAATCTTATTGTGTTGAGCATGTTTTATCAAAATGGTCTTTGCATTCCCCTAAGGCCATTATTCCAAAAATACACTCTCATCCAAAGTGCAAGGGAAGAAAATTGTTTTGAATAAGTAAGATGATGAAGAATGTAGAAAACAGGTAAAATAATTGCTTGAAAAATGACTAATTCATGCCTCAAAATCTAACTATTCATGCTCTACATTCATTGTTAGAAATCATCCGAAGCAAAAAATGGGGGAAGCTAGAATGGTAATTAATTATATTCCTCTTAATATCATCACTACAGATATCAAATGGCCCTTGCCAAACAAAAGAGAGTTAATTGATAGAGTTGGTAGAGGGAAAATATTTTTTAAATTTGATTGCATATTTGGATATCACTATATTAGAATCAACAAACTAGATATACACAAAACAACTTTTTCAAAATCTTTTGGACTATATAAATGGCCAGTCAAATCATTTGGGTTAAAAAATGCTCCATCCCAATACCAAATGAGGATGGATAAAAATTTTCAAGATCTACATCAGTTCGTAGCAAATTATATAGATGATTTTTTGGTGTTTTAGAAAATGTTGTAGAACATAAAAATCATTTGGAAATATTTCAGTAGCATGTTATAGAACATGGAATTGGTTTATCTGCAAATGAAAAAAATTCAGGTTTGTAGAACATAAATTGAGTTTCTAGGGATCATAATCAGAGATGCTAAAATTGTTATGCAACCACATGTCATGGAGAAAATTCAGGGATTTCTATATAAATTGACAAGTAAAGAACAAGCACAAAAAAATTTAGGTTGCATATTTTATGTACATGAACATATCCCATAGGTTTCCAGAATCACAAAACTAATTCGATAAGCTGCAAAAGGTGATACATTTAAATGGTCACAAAATGCAATAGAGGTTGTCAAACAATTAAAGGTTTATTGTTCATATTTACCTCCTTTAGAGCCTTTTAAGGACCCTGTATTTCACAAATTGATGGTTGAAAAGAATTTTAGGTATTTTTTCTTCTTATTAAAATAAATAATGATGAAAAAATTACAGGGTATGGGTCAAGAGAATTCAAAAAGCATGAAATAAATTATTGGCCAATAGACAGGGAAATTCTTGCTAGAATAAAAGGAGTAGAAAAATTTAGAACTTTGATATTGCTTGAAATATTTACTATCAAGACAGATAGCAAAAATTTAAAATGGTTTATGAGCAAGAATATTTTAGCTCAACTTTGTAGGGGTAGGTATGCTTGGTGGCAGGACATCCTAACATTGTACCAATTCGATGTGAAATATATTCTAGGGAAATAAAACAACCTTCTAGATGCACTTACAAGAGAGATGGCAAAAATTCAAATAAAAAAGTTTCAAGGATTTTTTGGCATGTGGCAGAATCAACCATTATAGACATCGCAACACTATCAAGAATTTTGTAATTATATGAAGCAGTATTTTCCTAACCTTAATCAATTAGGATACATAGATGTTCCTTCTATAGATTTTATTTATAATTCTACAGGTAGAATAAATATCCTTGTAAATACTTCAAAATTGAGTAAATTCATAGCCAACATGGTGGAACATCTCATTCTCCAACATGTTTTAGATGATCTTTTATTATTACGTAAGCTTGGAAAACCAACATCTTTTATGGTATTGATGTCCCATTATATCCAAAATGATTATTGGATGAATAAACTTTTAATTTACATCATCTGAGTAAATTTTACAAAATATCTTGCTATCAAAATATATATCGATGAAGAATTGCTATATGGACCCGTGATACTTTCTAAAGATCAAGCAAGTCCTGCTATACCAACTGAAGACACACTTGATAGTTAGCCTAACAAAATTTTCACCGACATGGAAGAATGGTTAGCTTAAGAGGTTGTCAAATATACATATTGCCAACAATCAAGTTGTGGAATATGTAAAATGCATGATTACTTTACTTAAATTTGATGTAAAGTGGAAGACATTGTTTCGAGAAAAATCAGAAAAAGACCCCACTATTTATTTAGATGTAATTTTTCTTCCATAAAAAATTTTCCATACTACTTAAAAAAACAAATGTCCTTTTTAGAAGATGCTTTAGGACACTTGTCCTCCTTTCCTCAAGCATTCTCCAAGTGTCTCTTTCCAAACATGTATTATGACACTTGTGTCTATAAGTGTCTATTATCCAGGCACTCCACTATCTTCTATCTTGTAAAAATATGAGGACTCCATGCCTATCTTGTCATTGAGATTTAATTTGCTATTTGAAACTCTGATGGCGAGTATAGAATCTACCCTATCTGCGAGTAGATCGTTTTTGTAAATCCTTGAGCATTGTGAGCCTTTTCATCTAGGACTTGTTGGTTGCCTTAGGAAAAATATTTTCTTATGTTCTATATAAATAGTGGCAGGACTTAAGTGTATTACAACCTTTCAAGCCTGATTCTGCAGTTGCATTTCCTTGTTTTACTCTTTTGGGTTTGTGTTATTCTTGTTAAAATAAATAATGATGAAAAATTGCAGGGTATAGGTTAGGAGAATTCAAAAAGCATGAACTAAATTACTAGCCAATAGAAAAGGAAATTTTATTATAATAAAAGGAGTAGAAAAAATTAGAACTTTGTTATTGCCTAAAAGATTTAATATCAGGATACATAGCAAAAGTTTCAAATGGTTTATGAGCAAGAATATTTCATCTCAGCTTTGTAGGGGTAGGTATGCTTGGTGGCAGGCCATCCTCACACAATACCAATTCGATGTGTAGTATATTCTATGGAAATAAAATGGCCTTCCAAATGCACTTACAGGAGAGATGGCAAAAATCAGAAGAAAATGTTTCAAGGAATTTTTGGCATGTGGTAGGAATCAACTATTACAGACAATGCAATAGTGTCAAGAATTTTGTAAATATATGTAGTAGTATTTTTCTAAACCTACTCAATGAGGATATATAGTTGTTCCTTCTATAGATTTTGCTTATAATCCTATAGGTAGAATAAATGTCCTTGTAAATAATTCACAATGGAGTATAGTCACAACCAACATGGTGAAACATCTAACTATCAAACATGTTTTAGATGTTCTTTTGTTATTACGTAATCTTGGCAAACCAACAACATATGTTATGGTATTTATGTTCCATTATATCCCAAATGATAATTGAATGAATAAAATTTCAATTTACATCATTCAAGTAAATTTTAGGAAATATCCTACTATCAGAATATATGTCGACAAAGAATTTCTATATGGACCCGTGATACTTCTTGAATATCAATCAAGTCCTGCTATACCAACTGAAGACATACCTGATAGTTAGCCTAAACAAAATCATCAACATTGAAGAATTTTTAGCAGGAGAGGTTGCCAATTGTAACAATTACCAACAATCAAGTTGTGAAATATGTAAAATACATGATTACTTTACTAAATAATAATGTAAAGTGGAAGACACTATTCTGAGAAAAATCAAAATAAGACCCCACTATTTCTTTATATGTAATTTTTCCTCCATATAAAATTTCTCATACTTCAAAAAAATGAATGTCCTTTTTAGAAGATGCTTTAGGATACTTGTCCTTCTTTCCTCAAGCATTCTCCAAGTGTCTCTTTTCAAACATGTATTATGACACTTGTGTCTACAAGTGTCTATTCTATTGGCTATCCAATATATTTATCTTGTATAAATATGAGGACTACATGCCTCTCTTGTCATTGAGATTTATTTTCCTATATGACACTCTGGTGGTGAGTATAGAATCCACCCTATCTATAAGTAGATACTTTTTTGTAAATCCTTTAGCACTATGAGCCTTTGGATCTAGGACTTGTTGATTGCCTTAGGTAAAATCTTTGCTTACGGTTTGTAAAAATAGTGGTAGGACTTAAGTGCATTGTAGCATGCCAAGCCTAAGTCTGTAGCTGTATTTTAAAGAGTAAAACAAAGAGCCATTTTCTGGATAGAAATTTGTTGAGCTCTATTTACAATTGGGTATTTATGAAAAGCAAATTTTTAAGGTTTTGATGGAATTACCCTTTTTATAGGTAGCATAAGAGAAATTTTATCTTTGGATGGATCATAATCAGAAGTGCTATTTTTTTATTCTTTTTCTTTTATGAATTCATTCTCTTCATCAGAGGAGGTAGTGGTTTCTAAACAATTTGAACAATTTTCATTTTCTGATTATGATTTTGTATCATATTTTACCCATTTTTCTTTGTTAAACTAATGATCAATTTCTACTGCTGTAATTTTTGCTTCTATAATTTCCTCATCAATAACATCTTCTAGAAGAGGCATGTCAGGGTCTTCTTGGAATGGTTACACCATAAACATAGCCATGTCATAATTATCGGTAGGATAAGCATCAAAAATTAAATCATTATCCATATCACTAATTTCATCTAATTCAAATATATCTAGGCCATAACTTTACCAAATTTCAAAATCTTCATCTAATTCACACATTACCCAATGTTCATAAATTTCAAGGTTTGTAAATAGTGCTTTTACTTGTCTATGAGCCTTCTTTGAACATAAGTGTGCATAATGTCATTTTTGTCTACAAGAATAACATGTGATATCTTTAGCTAGCCTATTGAACATTTTAATTTCTTCTGAAATACCTATAAGGCTTGAATCTGTTTGGATGATCCCTTTTAAAGTGTTTCTTCTTTTATTTTCACCACAAAAGGTGTTTGCACCTTCTATAGCTGAGCACTCCTTGTGTGTGATATGGAGATTTTTCTTAATGAATTTGATATGTAAACAAAGGCCCCTTACTCTTTTCCTGACTACTTCAACAACATCTACAAAAGTCAAATTATTCATATCTATCCCTTGTGTAATGTTGTACATCACTAATTATTCCAAAACATTAGGAAGAGAAGATAAATATTGTATTTTGATGAAGTTTCCTTGCGAATATTGAGTCTATATACATCCTTCATATATTGTTTTGAATATTCTTCAAATTGGTCTAAGTCTCCCAATTTCCTTAAGGCTAGATGGAGTTGATCTACATTTTCCTTATTTGCTTTAGAAGGTACAAATTCTGCTACCAAGTCATTTTGTTATTCATAGAGTCCATTAATAAACACATTTGCCTTAGACTCATCACTAGCTCCATTCCACTAATCTAAAGCAATTCTTGCAAAATGTCTAGTAGCTAGTTCAATTGCATGTTCATTTACCAAGGTGTAGATATATTGTACAGTGATGTAATGATTAATCCAAATTTAGATGTGTTCTATAGAATTTGCAATACCATCAATATTTAGGAGCATAGCACTTTCTTTAAAATTAAATGAATCAAAATATACTAATAGGAGCTCCATTGATACTTGTTCTAAACATTTTCATCTCAAACAATTTTGGTTCTATTTTTTAATAGTCGTGCTTGAATTTTTTGATATGTACTAGGAACCAAATTAAGAGATTTAGGGCCTTTTCTTGCTAAATTTATCACCTTTTGTTCTTTCTTAATTGTTTTAGCCTGATTTATCTAAGCTTCTTTCTCTTGCTCTAAATATTCTTTGATAACATCCAAATTGGCATTTATCTATCTCATTTCCATGAATATTTCTTCTATGCAATACTTTAAATGCTCAAAATAAAATTTTGCATACCTAGTCCAGTTTTTTACATAATTTAATTATTTGATTTCATCTTTTTTATCAGCATGATATACCAAATTATGTTCCTGAATATAGCTAACATATGCTCTAGTTGTTATTTTATCCTGGTCTTCTATTCTTGAGATACGAGTGTTTATCCTTAGGTGGCCATTTTCATCGTTGCTGGAATATTTTTCCCTAATTTTATAAACTGAATGCCAATGTTACTACCTGGTGCTGGATTAGATATTTCTCCTAAAAATCTGAGCATCATAATTTATGGTATTTTCTATTTTATATCAATAACTGGCTTAGGATATTTGGTTTGGATCATAATACTAGATATATCTGGAACTGATAATTGTCTTTCTACATTTTGTACTTCAAACTTAGAGGATGAGTATTGTGTAAAATATGGAGATTGTCCACTAGAAGAGTATGATGGCATGTGTGCCATGGAAGAAGTTATTTGTAAAGGAGCTAAAGGAAGAGGTCTTGGAATCCTCATTGATATTGTTTTAGAAACCTGAGGAAATTGCAACTGTATTGTTCTAGAAGCATTTTCTTGTATTTTTACTAGATCTTTCGAAGCATATACTTGCTTTTGTATAGTTTTTTTTTTTTATTTGTGGAAAACATCCCAAAAGGGATGCCACTTTCGGGTAAGACCCAAGGAGGCAAGGGTATCCATTTTGCCAAAAACGTATAGTTATTTCCTATTATATAGGTAATTCAAATTCTTTAAATGGTACAAAGAATGCTTCAGATCCTAATGATAGATGACCTACTGGTACTGTTTCTTTGGACTTAACAATAGAAATTTTTTTATGGATACTAGTGTATTTGTTATTTAGCACAACATTCAAACTGTAATAGTAAGCTCAAAACTTCCTGGTTTGAGATCTAATCCTCTTGTTTCTACTATTAAATTCCATAAGTCAGCAAATTATTGCCTTTCTAAAGGATAAGGAAAATTTGGAAAGAAAGTAACATATTATCGTCCACTTGCCATTGTACAAAGGGTTTGGCCTATTACAACCTGATTGTAACTATTAAACCTTTTATCTAAGAGGACAACCAAACCTGTTCTAGGTAATCTTTTCTAAATATAGAAGTAATTAGTAATTGTACTACACCAAAATGAATATATTTGTAACCTTCTTTGTGCATATTTTGAATTTTCCTTGCCTCTATTTTATCTAAAATCCTTAGTGTCCTACAGGCCATGTTATATGAAGCAGTAACATTATTTTCTACTTGTGTAAAGATATGTTTTATTTTTGGCCTATAAACTAAAAGAGGTATTTTTATTTTCCATAAACTACATTCTGAATTCTGCAAAATTTTCTTCTAATATTCTAGCTTGTAAACATCTTTTGAATCTAGTTTAGGTACTAACAAAGAAGGATCATATGTACCTATGCTAGCTTCATACTCAAAATCATCATCAAATTTCCTCAGGCTTGGAAAGTTGTAATGCACTTAAGTCCTACCACTATTTCTACATACCGTAAGCAAATATTTTACCTAAGGCAACCAACAATTCCTAGATCCAAAAGCTCACAATGCTCAAGGATTTATAGAAACTTTCTACTCACAGATAGGGTGGATTCTATACTCACCACCAGAGTGTCATATAACAAAAAAAATCTCCATGACAAGAGAGGCATGGAGTCCTCATATTTATACAAGATAGAAGATAGTGGAGTGCTTGGATAATAGACACCTGTAGACACAAGTGTCGTAATACATGTTTGAAAAAAGATACTTGGAGAATGCTTGAGTAAAGGACGACAACTGTCATAAAGCATCTTCTAAAAATGAGATTCATTTTTTTTAAGTATGGGAAATTTTCTATGGGATAAAAATTACATCTAAAGAAATAGTGGGGTCTTATTCTGATTTTTATCCAAACAGTGTCTTCCAATTTACATAATTATTTAGTAAAATAATCATGTATTTTATGTATTCCACAAATTTATTGTTGGCAATTTGTAGAGGTGAAAACCTCTTCTACTAAGCATTCTTCCATGTCTGTGATAATTTTTTCAGGCTAACTCTCAGGTATGTCTTCATCTGGTATAGCAGGACATGCTTGATCTTCAAGAAGTATCATGGGTCCATATAGTAATTCTTCATTGACATATATTTTGATAGCATAATATTCCATAAAATTAACTCGGATGATGTAAATTGAAACTTTATTCATCCAATCACAATTTGGGATATAATGGGACATGAATGTTGTAAAAAATATTGTTGGTTTACCAAGATTAAGTAATAAAAAAATATCATCTAAAATATGTTTGAGAATGAGATGTTCCACCATGTTGGCTATGACTATACTCCATTGTGAAGTATTTACAAGGATATTTACACTACCTGTAGAATTATAAACAAAATCTATATAAGGAACATCTATATATCCTAATTGAGTAGGGTCAGGAAAATACTAATTCATATATACAAAAATTCTTTTGAAGCATCAGTTTGTAAAATATAGGGTCCTTCAAATGCTGGATTTAAAGGAGCTAAATCCGAACAATAAACCTTTAATTATTTGATAGCCTCTATTGCATTTTGTGATAATTTAAATGTATCACCTTTTTCAGCTTCTCGAATTGGTTTTGTGATTCTAGAAATTTGTGGAATATATTCATGTATATAATTTATGCAACCTTAAAATTTGTGTGCTTGTTATTTATTTGTCAATTTATCTAGAAATCCCTTAATTTTCTCCATGATATGTGGTTGCATAACAATTTTACCATCTCTGATTATGATCCTTAAAAACTCAATTTTTTTTCTGCAAACTTGAAATTTATTATCATCTGCAGATAAATCAATTTTGTGTTCTACAACATGTTGCTAAAATATTTTCAAATGATTTTTATGTTCTGCAATAGTTTCTAAAAATACCAAAAAATCATATATATAATTTGCTACAAACTAATGTAGATCTTGAAAAAAACTATCCATCCTCATTTGGAATTGGTATAGAACATTTTTTAGCCCAAATGGCATGACTAGCCATTCATACAGTCCAAAAGGTATTGAAAAAGTTGTTTTGTGTATATTTGGTTTGTTGATTCTAATTTAGTGATATCTGGAAATATATTTATAACCTTCTTTGTGCATATTTTGAATTTTCCTTGCCTTTGTTTTATCAAAAATCCTTAGTGTCTTATAGGCCTTGTTACCTGAAACATTAACATTAGTTTCTACTTGTTTAAAGATATGTTTTATTTTTGGCCTATAAACTAAAAGAGGTAATTTTATTTTCCATAAACTAGATTCTGATTTCTACAAAAAAATTTCTGATCTTCTAGCTTGTAAATATCATTTGGATCTAACTTAGGTACTAACAAAGAAAGATCGTATGTACCTATGTTATCTTCATCCTAAAAAACATCATCAAGTTGAACAACATCATTTATAACTGATTCATCTCCAACATAGAGTGAGAAATCCATGTTTCTTATAGTATAAAAGCTCCACTACTAGTCAAAACTTGTAGTGTAGTCGCTGATGTGATCTGCTTGTCCAGTAATTGATTGTAATGTGTAGGGAATAAATGACAACCGAATTTAAGACCAATACTCAGCTTTGACTATAATATTTAGGAAGAGATTATTCGTGTAAACTCTGGTCTAATTTTTGAGTCACCATTTGTGAAGAGCATACTCTATAAAATATACGATAATAGAACGTAGGATCTGATACCAAAGAGTAAAATAAGGAAATGTAGTTGTAGAATCAGGCTTGAAAGGTTGCAATGCACTTAAGTCATTCCACTATTTCTATAGATCGTAAGAAAATATTTTTCCTAAGGCAACCAACAAGTCCTAGACCCAAAGGCTCACAATTCTCAAGGATTTACAGGAACTATCCACTTGCAGATAGGATGGATTCTATACTCACCACCAGAGTGTCATATAGCAAATGAAATCTCCATGACGAGAGGCACGGAGTCCTCATATTTACCTTCAATCTCTTGAGCCAACTGAAGACACCTCCATAATGCTCTTGCTTCCAGATCGTTGTTAGTCCTAGTTCCAAACTATTCAGAAAAGTCCATCACCAACTTGCCTTGATGATCTCTCACTACTCCTCCAGCCCCTGCATTTCCAAGGTTACCTTTAGAGGCCTCATTGAAGTTGAGCTTGAACCAACCTATCGGGGGTGGTTTCCACTTGACATCTAATCTGAGATTGACCTTGGTAGACACAGGTTTCTTTTCCAGAGTAACATTTAAGGATTAAGCAATCTGCCTCTCCTAGGGGGAAGGATTTCGATCTTCATGAGGGATAAGGTTGACATTTTCATGGGTGAAGGTAAGAATATTATTGGTAATGGAGGTAAAATCATGGCTCGACTCATGGAATGCTCTATGGTTTCTTTCTAGCCACACCTGCAAAAGAAAATTATGGAGACAAATCTTTCAAAAAAACTTTAGCCTAAGGCTAACAAAGGGATTTGGCCATTGGTAGAAGAGGTCAATGATGGTGGCTGGTCTAACCCAAAAAATGCTAAAGGCTTAAAACAACCCATTGAGGACACTCAGAGAGATCAAGCATTCAAGGAAAATATGGTGGGTGGACTCCCAATTAACCCTGCACAAAGAACATCGGTTAGCAATTATCATACCTTTTCTTAACAAGTTGTCAATCGTTAGAATCCTGCCTTGAATCACCAACCATGATAACATTGCAACTTTAGGAATAAGATTTTTGACCCACACCATATGTGTCTAGAGTGTGGGGTCCTCGGTATCTAACATTAGCATGTATGCAGATTTGACTGAGAATTGCCCATTTTTGGTAGCTTCCCATATTACATGATCCTGCTTAGGTCTCATGAAAATGAATTGTTGATGTAGGATGCTTTGGAGTTCTTCCGATTCAGCTTCAAAGCCTTGAATCCTTATCTATTTCCAAATAAGCCTACCTCTCGTCCTATCTTATGAAATCAGTCACTTTCCTTCCTATGCGTTCCTCTATGATTCTTTTGATCCTTGCAAGGGTAGGAAACTGAGATAAAGCTTCATACTTGGCCCACCTGTCATCCCATAATGTGATCTTCTACACGTTACCTAGAACCCATCTTAGGCCTTTTTTTGTGACCTCTCTACTTGTTAAGATTACTTTCCAGAACACCGAACCTCTACCGTGTACCATGCCATTTAGGAAATCGGTATCTTGAAGATATTTTCTTTTAATTATGGCAGTCCACTCATTCTCCTCATTGTTGATAATACGCCAAGATTGTTTGGCAAGCAAGGCAATTTTTAGGTGAGCAACTCTTCTTAGTCCTAGCCCCCTGTTTTCTTTTGGCCTGCAAACCTTGCCCCAGTCCACAAGGTGGAACCTCTTTTTTTCCTCTGACCTGGACCAAATAAAATCTAATATCAAAGTGTGGAACAAAGAGGTTTTTGGTGACATTTTTAAAAATAAAGAATCTCTAAAAATCTAGCTCAAAGAGATTGAATCTATTGTGGAGTATTTTAGTCTCTCCATGGAAAATAGATTTAAGGAGAAAGATTTACTAGTTAATATCCACAATACTTTTTAAGACAATGTTAAATAGATTAAAATATTTGATGCCTCTTCTTATTGATAAAGAGTAGATTGGATTCATGGCAAGAAGGTAAATTTTGGATGGAGTTATTTCTATCCATGAGGTTATACATTTAGTAAATATGATCGACTAATCAAGTCTCTTTCTAAATCTAGAAATTAGTAAGGTTTATGATAGGGTATCATGGGACTTCTTGGTAGAGGTGTTCTTGAAATTTGATTTCAATAAAAAGTGGATTAACTTGATGAGAGTTTGTTTCTTTTCTTCCAAATTCTTGATGCTGGTTAATGGTTCACATGTTGGTTACTTCGAGAGCCCTAGGAGCCTTCACCAAGGGGACCCTTTATCTTGTTATATTTTCATCCTTTTGGTTGAAGCTTTGGGCAGGTCTATCTTGATGAATCCTAACATTGTGGGCCTTAACCCAGCCCTTACGATGAATCCTATTTCACATCATCAATTTTCAATGACACCCTTCTATATTTTTGGTGTCGATGATCCAGGATAGAGATGTAAAGAAAATATTAAAGCTCTTTGATAGAGTGGTAGGTTAGAAAATCAACCTCTTGAAAAAATAGTTACTAAAAATAGTATGGTTGTAACCAACTATCCTATGTATAAAAAAATGATAACCATATTTTTTTTGTACATGGTGGAATTGGTATCTGACACGAATTTAGATAGGCTATCCAAATTTTTATGTCCATCACAGTATTCTACGTTATCCACCCTAGAAGCTGTCACACAGATCTTCATGTAGCCCACCCCTATAACCACCATGCCATGATCATTTTAAACCTTTTACGCCACTGCAAGCACCAGGAAGGGGATAAGTGTTCAGTTTGATGAAGCCCAAGATTTGAACTTTGGACCTCCGCCCCTATTACGAGGTTTGGTGGAACCAATTTGTCTATACCTCAGACCTAAAATGATAACTATCTTATTACCAACTTCTCTATATAAAAATAATAACTATTTTATTAATGTAAGAATTTTATTTTTTTATTAAGTAGAATAAGGGGTTTTGAAATGGACCTAAAAACATTTTATAATTTTACAAATTGGATAGGAATGAAAGAATAAACAGACCAAAAACATATTCTAGGTCAAGAAATATATAGACACCAAAGACCGACACAGATCAAGAGAACAACCCTTAATCCAAAGATTTTGATCCAAATCCTTCGTGGTCCATTTTACGCCAGGCTATAAAACAACGAGGTGGAATAGATTTTGTGGATGCAACTCCTATGGTTTGAACCCTCTCCTTGCCAACTACTTAATAAACATTGTAATCCTTTTAATAAAATAATTAATTAATAAAATAAAAACAATCCTCCTAATAGGTCGTATTCCTCTCCGAGCACATATATTTTTGGTGTATTGTTTGAACTTTAAAATAAAATATTTTAATTAAAAATAAAAATTAATTATTATATATTTTTCAATAGGTTACATGGAATTGAATTTGGTCTACTTTAATTACATCAAGTATTACAACAAAGCTTGAATATTATCTATGTATGGTTTGGCACATTTTGAACCTGGGTTCTCCTTTAATGTCACTTGATAAAATTTAAGTTTACATGCCAGGTTCCATCGTACCAAGGTTACCAGGGTTTGAAATTGGGTTTCCTAAATGAAAACCCAAGTACCTTTGTATCAGGGTTACTAGGGTTTGAACTTATGTTTCCTGAATAAAAACCCAAGGACTTACCACTACGACATCCTTCGTAGGTCTAAAAATTTAATTTTAAACAAGTTTTTATGAGGGGTCCAATATCCTCTTATGGAGGTTTGAAATTAGACATCCTAGATAAAAACCCTGGAACTTACACTATTGTATCCCTCAGGAATCAATATTTATTAGTATATTTACAATTTAAAATAAAAATATTTTTAAAAATAATGTAATTTATTTTAATAATAATAATTAATTAAAAAATTTATTTGTATTAGTTTAAAATTTAAGCATAAACTTATTAATAAAATCATGTTGTATTGTTTTTGTAAATTCTTGAGCATTGTGAGCCTTTGGGTCTAGGACATGTTGGTTGCCTTACACAAAATATGTGCTTATAGTCTATAGAGATAGTGGTAGGTCTTAAGTGTGTTGCAGCCTGCCAAGCCTGAGTTTGCAGCTGCATTTCCTCATTTTACTCTTTGTTATCAGAGCCTACATTCTATTATGGTACACTCTATAGAGAGTATGTTCTTCACCAATGGTGAATCATAAATCATACCAAATCTTACACCAATACTCTCTTTCCAATTCTTATAGTCAAAGCTGAGTATTAGTCTTATATTCACTTGTCATTGTTTCTCGTACATTACAAGAAATTATTGGACAAGTAGATCACATCAGCAGCTATACTACAAGTTTTGACCAGTAGTGGAGCTTTTATACTGTAAGTAACATGAATTTCTCACTCTATGCTAGAGATGAATCACTTATTAATGATGCTTTTCAACTTGATGGTGTTTATGAGGATAAAGCTAGCATAGGTACATATGATCCTTCTTTTTTAGTACCTACAACAGATTCAAAATATGTTTACAAGATAGAAGATCAAAAGAAAATTTTGTAGAAATTAGAATCTATTTTATGAAAAATAAAAATGCCTCTTTTAGTTTATAGGCCAAAAATAAAATAGATCTTTAAATAATTAGAAAAAATGTAATTATTTTAGATAACAAGGCCTGTAGGACATTAACGATTTTTGATAAAACAGAGGTAAATGAAATTCAAAATTTGTACAAATAAGGTTATAGATATATTCATTTTGGTGTAGTACAGTTAGTAATTACTCCTCTATTTAGAAAATGATTACCTGGATCAACTTTGCTTGTCCACTTAGATAAAAATTTTAACAGTTATAATCAGGCTGTAATAAGCCAAACCCTTTGTACATTGGCAAGTGGACAACAATATGTTACTTTATTTCCAGATTTTCTTATCCTTTATAAAGGAGATATTTTGTTGATTTATGAAATTTAATAGTAGAAACAAGAGGATTAGATTTGAAACCAAAATGTTTTGATCTTTCTATTACAGTTCGAATGTTGTGCCAAATAACAAATACACTGGTACCCATAAATTTTTTTATTATCAAATCCAAAGAAGTAGCACCATTAGGTCATCTATCATTAGGAGCTGAAGCATTCCCTGTACCATTTGAATAATTTGAATTGCCTACATATTGGGAAATAACTATACAAAAACAACTATATGCTCCAAAAGATCTAGTCCAAATAAAGAAAATACTTCTAGAGCAATAAAGTTGCAATTTACTCAAGTTTCTAGAACAACATCAATGAGGATTCCAAGACCCCTTCTTTTAGCTCCTTCACAAATTACTTCTTCCATGACACACATGCCATCATCCTCTTCTAGTGGAAAATCTTCATATTTTGCACAATCCTCATCCTCTAAGTCTGAAGTACAAAATATAGAAAGACAATTATCAGTTCTAGATGTATCTAGTATTGTGACCTAAACCAAAGATCCTAAGACAACTATTGATTATAAAATATAAAATACCACAAATTATTATCCTCATATTTTTATAAGAAAAATCTAATCCAAAACCAGGTAGTAATGTTGGTATTCAGTTTATAAAATTTGGAAAAACATTCTAGCAAGGAGGAAAATTGCCATCTAAGGATAAACATTGTATCTCAAGAATAGAAGACCAAGATCAAATAATAACTAGAGTAGATGTTAGATGTATTATGGAACATGATTTGCTAGATCATGCTAATCAAAAAGATGAAATCAGATAATTAAACTATGTAAATAATTGGACTAGGTATGCAGATTTTCATTTGGAGCTTTTAGAGTCTTGCATAGAAGAAATATATTTAGAAATGAGAGAGATAAATTCCAATGGATTTTATTAAATAATATTTGGATCAGGATAAGGAAGCTTACATAAATTGGGCTAAAACAATTAAGAAATAACAAAAGGTAATAAAGCTAGCAGGAAAAGGCCCTAAATATCTTAATTTGGTTCCTAGTACATATCAAAAAATTCAAGCACGACTAGGAAAGAAAACATAACCAAAATTACCTAAGATGAAAATTTTGAGAACAAGTATCAATGGAGCTCCTACTAGTAGATCAAAATTTGATTCATTTAGTTTCAAATAAAGTGCTCTGCTCCTAAATATTGATGGTATTGCAAATCCTACAGAAGACATACAAATTTGTATTAATCATTACATCACTATACAAAATACCTACACCTTGGTAAATGAACATGCAATTGAAATAGCTACTAGATATTTGGTAAGCATTTCTTTAGATTGGTGGAATGGAGCTAGTGATGAGTCTATAGCAAATGTGTTTATTAATGGACTATGAATTACAAAATACCTTGGTAACAAAATTTGTACCTGCCAATGTAAATAAGAAAAAGGAAGATCAACTCCATCTAGCCTTAAGAAAATTGGGAGACTTAAAGCAATTTTAAGAATATTCAAAACAATATATGAAGGATGTATATAGGCTCAAGCTTCACAGGGAACCTTTCATCGTTATATAGTATTTGTCTTTGCTTCCTAAAGATTTGGGAGAATTAGTGATGTACAACATTACACAAGGGATAGATATGAATAATATAACTTTTGTAGATGTTATTGAAGCATTCAAACAAAGATTCATAGGCCTTTGTTTCCATACCAAAGTCATTAAGAAAAATCCCCATATCACACACAAGGAGTGCTTAGTTATAGAAGGTACAAAAACCTTTTGTGGTGAAAATAAAAGAAGAAAGAAATACTTTAAAAGGGCTCATACAAAAAAATTTAAGCCTTATAGGTATTTTAGAAGAAAGAATTCAATCACTAGGCCAGCTAAAGATGTCACATGTTATTCTTGTAGATAAAAATGACATTAAGCAAACTAATATTCAAATAAGGCTCCTAGACAAGTAAAAGCATTATTTACAAACCCTGAAATTTATGAACATTGGGTAATGTGTGAGTCAGATGAACATCTTGAAATTTGGCAAATATATGGTCTAGAGATATTTGAATTAGATGAAATTAGTGATATATATAATGATTCAATTTTTGATGCTTATCCTACTTTTAATGATTATATGGCTATGTTTATGGTGCAACCATTCTAAGAAGAACCTAACATGCCCCTTCTATAAAATGTTAATGATGAGGAAATTATAGAAGCATAAATTTCAACAGCAAAAATAGATCATCGGTTTAACAAAGGAAAATGGGTAAAATATGATACAGAATCAGAATAAAAAAATGAAAATTATTCAAATTATTTAGAAACCACTATCTCTTCTGATGAAGATAATGAATTCGTAAAATAAAAATAATAAAAAAAATAGCACTCTTGATTATGATTTATCCAAAGATAAATTTGCTCATATGCTACCTGTAAAAAGGGCAATACCATCAAAACCTTAAAAAAATTGCTTTTCATAAATACCCAATTGCAAATAGAGCTCAACAATTTTCTATCAAAAAAATGGCTCAGCATGTTGGCATAGTTTTATGTCCTGTTAGAGTTGGTAATAATAGTGGAATGTATTTTAAAAATACAATAGACTTCATTGATTCGAGGGCCAATATAAATTTTGTAATTTATCGTATTATCGATGCTTGGGTAGAATTCAAAAAATATTATAAGGTGCAAATAATTAATGGTATTACTTCATTGAAATATTTTGCTTTTGATATCCTGATTCAATTGGGAAAGAAAATTGTTCAAACAAATTTTATGTAAATAAATACAGGAGGTTATGATATTGGTCTAGGGAGTATTTTTCTTGATCAATATGCACCATATACAATTGCCTCTAATTGTATTGTCTTGAGCATAAAAAATGAGTAATATAACAATTCCTCATATTTCAACTATTTTCCATGCTCAAAAAATAAAAGCAGTTTGGCAGAAGCCAATAATGGAATAAATTGTGGCACATGAGGCTCAGATGCAGAAGGTAAAAATCCAATTCCAAGAAGTGACGGGGCACCGAGAAATAGACACAGACTCACACTCCCGATTTCCAAATTTTTCTCTTTGCATTAATCTGGAAAATCACATTACAAACGGCCCGCAAGCTTACAAATGACCAGCGCTCGGCTTGGTCGTCTCACTTCCACACTCTGCATCTATTTCCCGATCCACCGTCCGACAAATACAATAAAATGGGTTTTTATAGAGGCCCCGACCCTCTCAAACGACTTTCGAAAATGGGTTCACCAACCCAAATTAAATTTCCCTCCAATACATTCTTCATGTAAATTGGGACACCAACCCGATTAAATTCCGCACTTCGCACGGTCCCTGCCACTGCTGACTTGGTCAGTAAACCCTGTGCGCCCCTTGCTTCTCGTCTTTCGTGCTCCTAGAATTCCCCGCTTTATCTTCAGCTTCTGCCACGTGTCAAATTTGAACAAGTCCTCGAAATAACCGTTCTCGCCATCTTTTTCTCTTCCCACGCCATTTTCTCTCTCCATCGCGATATCGCTACATGTCGCGATATCACGACGTTTCTGGCTCTCTGCACTTGCTTCTCATTTTGGTCATGATATCGCGACATGTCGCGATATCGCGACCATTTTGCCTCCTGCCCCTCCACTGAGAAACTCGTCGCGATTTCGCGACGTCGCGATATCGCGACGTTTCTGGCTCTCTACACTTGCTTCTCATTTTGGTCGCGATATCACGACATGTCGTGATATCGTGACCATTTTTCCTCCACACTCGCTTGTCCAATTTGCGTCGCGATTTCATGACGTCACGATATCGTGACGTCGTGATATCGCGACGTCGCGATATCGCGACCATTTTGTCGCTCTCTCCTCTCGCTCCGAAACCTGTCGTGATTTCGTGACATGTAGCAAAATCACGGGTCATGATTTCATGACATGTCATGAAATTGCGCCCCCTTCTACGCCTTCGTCCCTCTCCAGCAAACTGTAATGATTTCGTGACATGTCACAAAATCGCGGGTCACGATTTCGTGACATGTCGCGAAATCACGGCCCCTTCGGCTGCACTTCCTCACCAATTTCTGTCATGATTTTGCGACACGTCACGAAATCACGACGGTTTTCTGTCTTTGCCACTTTTTCTTCCTGTGCCGACTCTTTAGCACTATTTTTCCCGACACTTGACACCTCGGTTGCTGGTGCCACCGGATGCTCCTGCATCAAACACCCGGGGTAAGTGAAGAAGTGATCTTCACTTCGCTGGGTCCGCTTGCTGCCTCCCGCAACACTTCCAAACTCATCTCTCGCCTTTACGATCTGCTCTAACCCCACTCTGGGTCCACAGCTTTATCTTCCACCGGACGCATTTCTCCATTGTCAGTAAACTTCTTCTCGACTCGCTCGTATTTCCTCCTTTTGCATAGAAAAATTTGTGCCTTCTACCGAGCAGGTCCCGGTACCGCTGTACTCTTCCTCACATGCAGTTTTCTTTAATTTTTCTTCTTTCTTCCTCTTTCTTTCTTCCCGTATTCTTTGTCGCTCTTCCTTATCTCGTAATTTCATTACGGACCATTCCTTTTGCAAGGCATTTAATTGCCGTTGCAATGTTTTTACTTCTTCCTCCGAAACCATATCCTCCATGTTGTCCCGTCTTCTTCGGGAATGCATTCTTCTCTCTTCTTCTTTTTTCTTTTTTTACCGGGTCTTGGCGTAAACTGCCTCCCGCTCGGCGAATCTTCTTACGCACTTAAAGACCGAACTCACTCTCTCTCAGAACTCTCCCGCGAGTCCTAGTGCAACTGCCTCACCTTTGGCGGATCTGCTGCACACTCAGGAACCACTGGCTCTGATACCACTGACGGGGCACCAGGAAACAGACACAGACTCACACTCCTAATTTCCAAATTTTTCTCTTTGCATTAATCCGGAAAATCACATTACAAATGGCCCGCAGGCTTACAAATGACCAGCGCTCGGCTTGGTCGTCTCACTTCCACACTCGCATCTATTTCCCGATCCACCGTGCGACAAATACAATAAAAATGGGTTTTTATAGAGGCCCCGACCCTCTCAAACGACTTTTGAAAATGGGTTCACCAACCCAAATTAAATTTCCCTCCAATACATTCTTCACGTAAATCGGGACACCAACCCGATTAAATTCCCGCACTCCACACGGTCCCTGCCATTGCTGACTTGGTCGATAAACCCTGCGCGCCCTTGCTTCTCGTATTTCATGCTCCTGGAATTCCCTGCTTTATCTTCAGCTTCTACCACGTGTCAAATTTGAACAGTCCTCAAAATAACCGTTCCCGCCATCTTTTTCTCTTCCCCCGCCATTTTCTCTCTCCATCGTGATATCGCAACGTTTCTGGCTCTCTGCACTTGCTTCTCATTTTGGTCATGATATCACGACATGTCACGATATCGTGACCATTTTGCCTCCTACCACTCCGCTGAGAAACTCGTCGCGATTTCACGACGTCGCGATATCGCGACGTTTCTGGCTCTCTGCACTTGCTTCTCATTTTGGTCACGATATCGCGACATGTCGTGATATCGCGACCATTTTTCCTCCGCACCCGCTTGTCCAATTTGCGTCGCGATTTCATGACGTCGCGATATCGTGACCATTTTGTCGCTCTCTCCTCTTGCTCCGAAACCTATCACGATTTCGCGACATGTAGCAAAATTGTGGGTCGCAATTTCATGACATGTCGCGAAATCGCGCCCCCTTTTGCGCCTTCGTCCCTCTCCGGCAAACTATCACGATTTCGTGACACGTCGTGAAATCGCGGCCCTTTCGCTCGCACTTCCTCCTTGCCAATTTCTGTCGCGAGCGACGGTTTTCTGTCTTTGCTCGCTTTTTCTTCCTGTGTCGACTCTTCAGCACTATTTTTCTCGACACTTGACACCTCGGTTGCTGGTGCCGCCGGATGCTCCTGCATCGGACACCATTTTTCCTCCGCACCCGCTTGTCCAATTTGTGTCGCGATTTCGCGACGTCGCGATATCGTGACCGTTTTGTTGCTCTCTCCTCTCGCTCCGAAACTCCGTCACAATTTTGCGACATGTAGAAAAATCGTGGGTCATGATTCCGCGACATGTTGCGAAATCGCGCCCCCTTCTACGCTTTCGTCCCTCTTCAGCAAACTGTCACGATTTCGTGACATGTCATGAAATCACGGGTCGTGATTTTGTGACACGTCGTGAAATCATGGCCCCTTTTGCTGCACTTCCTCCTTGCCAATTTCTGTCGCGATTTCGCGACACGTCACGAAATCGCGACGGTTTTCTGTCTTTGCCGCTTTTTCTTCCCGTGCCGACTCCTCAAGCACTATTTTTTCTCGACACTTGACACCTCGGTTGTCGGTGTCAGTCGGATGCTCCTACATCAAGAAGTGATGCAAATATCTATTATTATCCAACCTTCTATTAAAATAAATTTGGAAAAATTAATGAAATCTTATTGTGTTGAGCATGTTTTATCAAAATGGTCTTTGCATTCCCCTAAGGCCATTATTCCAAAAATACACTCTCATCCAGTGCAAGGGAAGAAAATTGTTTTGAATAAGTAAGATGATGAAGAATGTAGAAAACAGGTAAAATAATTGCTTGAAAAATGACTAATTCATGCCTCAAAATCTAACTATTTATGCTCTACATTCATTGTTAGAAATCATTCAGAGAAAAAAATGGGGGAAGCTAGAATGGTAATTAATTATATTCCTCTTAATATCATCACTACAGATATCAAATGGCCCTTGCCAAACAAAAGAGAGTTAATTGATAGAGTTGGTAGAGGGAAAATATTTTTTAAATTTGATTGCATATTTGGATATCACTATATTAGAATCAACAAACTAGATATACACAAAACAACTTTTTCAAAATCTTTTGGACTATATAAATGGCCAGTCAAATCATTTGGGTTAAAAAATGCTCCATCCCAATACCAAATGAGGATGGATAAAAATTTTCAAGATCTACATCAGTTCGTAGCAAATTATATAGATGATTTTTTGGTGTTTTAGAAAATGTTGTAGAACATAAAAATCATTTGGAAATATTTCAGTAGCATGTTATAGAACATGGAATTGGTTTATCTGCAAATGAAAAAAATTCAGGTTTGTAGAACATAAATTGAGTTTCTAGGGATCATAATCAGAGATGCTAAAATTGTTATGCAACCACATGTCATGGAGAAAATTCAGGGATTTCTATATAAATTGACAAGTAAAGAACAAGCACAAAAAAATTTAGGTTGCATATTTTATGTACATGAACATATCCCATAGGTTTCCAGAATCACAAAACTAATTCGATAAGCTGCAAAAGGTGATACATTTAAATGGTCACAAAATGCAATAGAGGTTGTCAAACAATTAAAGGTTTATTGTTCATATTTACCTCCTTTAGAGCCTTTTAAGGACCCTGTATTTCACAAATTGATGGTTGAAAAGAATTTTAGGTATTTTTTCTTCTTATTAAAATAAATAATGATGAAAAAATGGCAGGGTATGGGTCAAGAGAATTCAAAAAGCATGAAATAAATTATTGGCCAGTAGATAGGGAAATTCTTGCTAGAATAAAAGGAGTAGAAAAATTTAGAACTTTGATATTGGTTGAAATATTTACTATCAAGACAGATAGCAAAAATTTAAAATGGTTTATGAGCAAGAATATTTTAGCTCAACTTTGTAGGGGTAGGTATTCTTGGTGGCAGGACATCCTAACATTGTACCAATTCGATGTGAAATATATTCTAGGGAAATAAAACAACCTTCTAGATGCACTTACAAGAGAGATGGCAAAAATTCAAATAAAAATGTTTCAAGGATTTTTTGGCATGTGGCGGAATCAACCATTATAGACATCGCAACACTATCAAGAATTTTGTAATTATATGAAGCAGTATTTTCCTAACCTTAATCAATTAGGATACATAGATGTTCCTTCTATAGATTTTATTTATAATTCTACAGGTAGAATAAATATCCTTGTAAATACTTCAAAATTGAGTAAATTCATAGCCAACATGGTGGAACATCTCATTCTCCAACATGTTTTAGATGATCTTTTATTATTACGTAAGCTTGGAAAACCAACATCTTTTATGGTATTGATGTCCCATTATATCCAAAATGATTATTGGATGAATAAACTTTTAATTTACATCATCTGAGTAAATTTTACAAAATATCTTGCTATCAAAATATATATCGATGAAGAATTGCTATATGGACCCGTGATACTTTCTAAAGATCAAGCAAGTCCTGCTATACCAACTGAAGACACACTTGATAGTTAGCCTAACAAAATTTTCACCGACATGGAAGAATGGTTAGCTTAAGAGGTTGTCAAATATACATATTGCCAACAATCAAGTTGTGGAATATGTAAAATGCATGATTACTTTACTTAAATTTGATGTAAAGTGGAAGACATTGTTTCGAGAAAAATCAGAAAAAGACCCCACTATTTATTTAGATGTAATTTTTCTTCCATAAAAAATTTTCCATACTACTTAAAAAAACAAATGTCCTTTTTAGAAGATGCTTTAGGACACTTGTCCTCCTTTCCTCAAGCATTCTCCAAGTGTCTCTTTCCAAACATGTATTATGACACTTGTGTCTATAGGTGTCTATTATCCGGGCACTCCACTATCTTCTATCTTGTAAAAATATGAGGACTCCATGCCTATCTTGTCATTGAGATTTAATTTGCTATTTGAAACTCTGATGGCGAGTATAGAATCTACCCTATCTGCGAGTAGATCGTTTTTGTAAATCCTTGAGCATTGTGAGCCTTTTCATCTAGGACTTGTTGGTTGCCTTAGGAAAAATATTTTCTTATGTTCTATATAAATAGTGGCAGGACTTAAGTGTATTACAACCTTTCAAGCCTGATTCTGTAGTTGCATTTCCTTGTTTTACTCTTTTGGGTTTGTGTTCTTCTTGTTAAAATAAATAATGATGAAAAAATTGCAGGGTATAGGTTAGGAGAATTCAAAAAGCATGAACTAAATTACTAGCCAATAGAAAAGGAAATTTTATTATAATAAAAGGAGTAGAAAAAATTAGAACTTTGTTATTGCCTAAAAGATTTAATATCAGGATAGATAGCAAAAATTTCAAATGGTTTATGAGCAAGAATATTTCAGCTCAACTTTGTAGGGGTAGGTATGCTTGGTGGCAGGCCATCCTCACACAATACCAATTCGATGTGTAGTATATTCTATGGAAATAAAATGGCCTTCCAAATGCACTTACAGGAGAGATGGCAAAAATCAGAAGAAAATGTTTCAAGGAATTTTTGGCATGTGGTAGGAATCAACTATTACAGACAATGCAATAGTGTCAAGAATTTTGTAAATATATGTAGTAGTATTTTTCTAAACCTACTCAATGAGGATATATAGTTGTTCCTTCTATAGATTTTGCTTATAATCCTATAGGTAGAATAAATGTCCTTGTAAATAATTCACAATGGAGTATAGTCACAACCAACATGGTGAAACATCTAACTATCAAACATGTTTTAGATGTTCTTTTGTTATTACGTAATCTTGGCAAACCAACAACATATGTTATGGTATTTATGTTCCATTATATCCCAAATGATAATTGAATGAATAAAATTTCAATTTACATCATTCAAGTAAATTTTAGGAAATATCCTACTATCAGAATATATGTCGACAAAGAATTTCTATATGGACCCGTGATACTTCTTGAATATCAATCAAGTCCTGCTATACCAACTGAAGACATACCTGATAGTTAGCCTAAACAAAATCATCAACATTGAAGAATTTTTAGCAGGAGAGGTTGCCAATTGTAACAATTACCAACAATCAAGTTGTGAAATATGTAAAATACATGATTACTTTACTAAATAATAATGTAAAGTGGAAGACACTATTCCGAGAAAAATCGAAATAAGACCCCACTATTTCTTTAGATGTAATTTTTCCTCCATATAAAATTTCTCATACTTCAAAAAAATGAATGTCCTTTTTAGAAGATGCTTTAGGATACTTGTCCTTCTTTCCTCAAGCATTCTCCAAGTGTCTCTTTTCAAACATGTATTATGACACTTGTGTCTACAAGTGTCTATTCTATTGGCTATCCAATATATTTATCTTGTATAAATATGAGGACTACATGCCTCTCTTGTCATTGAGATTTATTTTCCTATATGACACTCTGGTGGTGAGTATAGAATCCACCCTATCTATAAGTAGATACTTTTTTGTAAATCCTTTAGCACTATGAGCCTTTGGATCTAGGACTTGTTGATTGCCTTAGGTAAAATCTTTGCTTACGGTTTGTAAAAATAGTGGTAGGACTTAAGTGCATTGTAGCATGCCAAGCCTAAGTCTGTAGCTGTATTTTAAAGAGTAAAACAAAGAGCCATTTTCTGGATAGAAATTTGTTGAGCTCTATTTACAATTGGGTATTTATGAAAAGCAAATTTTTAAGGTTTTGATGGAATTACCCTTTTTATAGGTAGCATAAGAGAAATTTTATCTTTGGATGGATCATAATCAGAAGTGCTATTTTTTTATTCTTTTTCTTTTATGAATTCATTATCTTCATCAGAGGAGGTAGTGGTTTCTAAACAATTTGAACAATTTTCATTTTCTGATTATGATTTTGTATCATATTTTACCCATTTTTCTTTGTTAAACTAATGATCAATTTCTACTGCTGTAATTTTTGCTTCTATAATTTCCTCATCAATAACATCTTCTAGAAGAGGCATGTCAGGGTCTTCTTGGAATGGTTACACCATAAACATAGCCATGTCATAATTATCGGTAGGATAAGCATCAAAAATTAAATCATTATCCATATCACTAATTTCATCTAATTCAAATATATCTAGGCCATAACTTTACCAAATTTCAAAATCTTCATCTAATTCACACATTACCCAATGTTCATAAATTTCAAGGTTTGTAAATAGTGCTTTTACTTGTCTATGAGCCTTCTTTGAACATAAGTGTGCATAATGTCATTTTTGTCTACAAGAATAACATGCGATATCTTTAGCTAGCCTATTGAACATTTTAATTTCTTCTGAAATACCTATAAGGCTTGAATCTGTTTGGATGATCCCTTTTAAAGTGTTTCTTCTTTTATTTTCACCACAAAAGGTGTTTGCACCTTCTATAGCTGAGCACTCCTTGTGTGTGATATGGAGATTTTTCTTAATGAATTTGATATGTAAACAAAGGCCCCTTACTCTTTTCCTAACTGCTTCAACAACATCTACAAAAGTCAAATTATTCATATCTATCCCTTGTGTAATGTTGTACATCACTAATTATTCCAAAACATTAGGAAGAGAAGATAAATATTGTATTTTGATGAAGTTTCCTTGCGAATATTGAGTCTATATACATCCTTCATATATTGTTTTGAATATTCTTCAAATTGGTCTAAGTCTCCCAATTTCCTTAAGGCTAGATGGAGTTGATCTACATTTTCCTTATTTGCTTTAGAAGGTACAAATTCTGCTACCAAGTCATTTTGTTATTCATAGAGTCCATTAATAAACACATTTGCCTTAGACTCATCACTAGCTCCATTCCACTAATCTAAAGCAATTCTTGCAAAATGTCTAGTAGCTAGTTCAATTGCATGTTCATTTACCAAGGTGTAGATATATTGTACAATGATGTAATGATTAATCCAAATTTAGATGTGTTCTATAGAATTTGCAATACCATCAATATTTAGGAGCATAGCACTTTCTTTAAAATTAAATGAATCAAAATATACTAATAGGAGCTCCATTGATACTTGTTCTAAACATTTTCATCTCAAACAATTTTGGTTCTATTTTTTAATAGTCGTGCTTGAATTTTTTGATATGTACTAGGAACCAAATTAAGAGATTTAGGGCCTTTTCTTGCTAAATTTATCACCTTTTGTTCTTTCTTAATTGTTTTAGCCTGATTTATCTAAGCTTCTTTCTCTTGCTCTAAATATTCTTTGATAACATCCAAATTGGCATTTATCTATCTCATTTCCATGAATATTTCTTCTATGCAATACTTTAAATGCTCAAAATAAAATTTTGCATACCTAGTCCAGTTTTTTACATAATTTAATTATTTGATTTCATCTTTTTTATCAGCATGATATACCAAATTATGTTCCTGAATATAGCTAACATATGCTCTAGTTGTTATTTTATCCTGGTCTTCTATTCTTGAGATACAATGTTTATCCTTAGGTGGCCATTTTCATCGTTGCTAGAATATTTTTCCCTGATTTTATAAACTGAATGCCAATGTTACTACCTGGTGCTAGATTAAATGTGTCTCCTAAAAATTTTATCATCATAATTTGTGTTATTTTTTTTTTTTATATCAATAACTAGCTTAGGATCTTTGGTTTGGATCACAATACTAGATATATCTGGAACTGATAATTGTCTTTCTACATTTTGTACTTCAAACTTAGAGGATGAGTATTGTGTAAAATATGGAGATTGTCCACTAGAAGAGTATGATGGCATGTGTGCCATGGAAGAAGTTATTTGTAAAGGAGCTAAAGGAAGAGGTCTTGGAATCCTCATTGATATTGTTTTAGAAACCTGAGGAAATTGCAACTGTATTGTTCTAGAAGCATTTTCTTGTATTTTTACTAGATCTTTCGAAGCATATACTTGCTTTTGTATAGTTTTTTTTTTTATTTGTGGAAAACATCCCAAAAGGGATGCCACTTTCGGGTAAGACCCAAGGAGGCAAGGGTATCCATTTTGCCAAAAACGTATAGTTATTTCCTATTATATAGGTAATTCAAATTCTTTAAATGGTACAAAGAATGCTTCAGATCCTAATGATAGATGACCTACTGGTACTGTTTCTTTGGACTTAACAATAGAAATTTTTTTATGGATACTAGTGTATTTGTTATTTAGCACAACATTCAAACTGTAATAGTAAGCTCAAAACTTCCTGGTTTGAGATCTAATCCTCTTGTTTCTACTATTAAATTCCATAAGTCAGCAAATTATTGCCTTTCTAAAGGATAAGGAAAATTTGGAAAGAAAGTAACATATTATCGTCCACTTGCCATTGTACAAAGGGTTTGGCCTATTACAACCTGATTGTAACTATTAAACCTTTTATCTAAGAGGACAACCAAACCTGTTCTAGGTAATCTTTTCTAAATATAGAAGTAATTAGTAATTGTACTACACCAAAATGAATATATTTGTAACCTTCTTTGTGCATATTTTGAATTTTCCTTGCCTCTATTTTATCTAAAATCCTTAGTGTCCTACAGGCCATGTTATATGAAGCAGTAACATTATTTTCTACTTGTGTAAAGATATGTTTTATTTTTGGCCTATAAACTAAAAGAGGTATTTTTATTTTCCATAAACTACATTCTGAATTCTGCAAAATTTTCTTCTAATATTCTAGCTTGTAAACATCTTTTGAATCTAGTTTAGGTACTAACAAAGAAGGATCATATGTACCTATGCTAGCTTCATACTCAAAATCATCATCAAATTTCCTCAGGCTTGGAAAGTTGTAATGCACTTAAGTCCTACCACTATTTCTACATACCGTAAGCAAATATTTTACCTAAGGCAACCAACAATTCCTAGATCCAAAGGCTCACAATGCTCAAGGATTTATAGAAACTGTCTACTCACAGATAGGGTGGATTCTATACTCACCACCAGAGTGTCATATAACAAAAAAAATCTCCATGACAAGAGAGGCATGGAGTCCTCATATTTATACAAGATAGAAGATAGTGGAGTGCTTGGATAATAGACACCTATAGACACAAGTGTCGTAATACATGTTTGAAAAAAGATACTTGGAGAATGCTTGAGTAAAGGACGACAACTGTCATAAAGCATCTTCTAAAAATGAGATTCATTTTTTTTAAGTATGGGAAATTTTCTATGGGATAAAAATTACATCTAAAGAAATAGTGGGGTCTTATTCTGATTTTTATCCAAACAGTGTCTTCCAATTTACATAATTATTTAGTAAAATAATCATGTATTTTATGTATTCCACAAATTTATTGTTGGCAATTTGTAGAGGTGAAAACCTCTTCTACTAAGCATTCTTCCATGTCTGTGATAATTTTTTCAGGCTAACTCTCAGGTATGTCTTCATCTGGTATAGCAGGACATGCTTGATCTTCAAGAAGTATCATGGGTCCATATAGTAATTCTTCATTGACATATATTTTGATAGCATAATATTCCATAAAATTAACTCGGATGATGTAAATTGAAACTTTATTCATCCAATCACAATTTGGGATATAATGGGACATGAATGTTGTAAAAAATATTGTTGGTTTACCAAGATTAAGTAATAAAAAAATATCATCTAAAATATGTTTGAGAATGAGATGTTCCACCATGTTGGCTATGACTATACTCCATTGTGAAGTATTTACAAGGATATTTACACTACCTGTAGAATTATAAACAAAATATATAAAATGAATATCTATATATCCTAATTGAGTAGGGTCAGAAAAATACTAATTCATATATACAAAAATTCTTTTGAAGCATCAGTTTGTAAAATATAGGGTCCTTCAAATGCTGGATTTAAAGGAGCTAAATCCGAACAATAAACCTTTAATTATTTGATAGCCTCTATTGCATTTTGTGATAATTTAAATGTATCACCTTTTTCAGCTTCTCGAATTGGTTTTGTGATTCTAGAAATTTGTGGAATATATTCATGTATATAATTTATGCAACCTTAAAATTTGTGTGCTTGTTATTTATTTGTCAATTTATCTAGAAATCCCTTAATTTTCTCCATGATATGTGGTTGCATAACAATTTTACCATCTCTGATTATGATCCTTAAAAACTCAATTTTTTTTCTGCAAACTTGAAATTTATTATCATCTGCAGATAAATCAATTTTGTGTTCTACAACATGTTGCTAAAATATTTTCAAATGATTTTTATGTTCTGCAATAGTTTCTAAAAATACCAAAAAATCATATATATAATTTGCTACAAACTAATGTAGATCTTGAAAAAAACTATCCATCCTCATTTGGAATTGGTATAGAACATTTTTTAGCCCAAATGGCATGACTAGCCATTCATACAGTCCAAAAGGTATTGAAAAAGTTGTTTTGTGTATATTTGGTTTGTTGATTCTAATTTAGTGATATCTGGAAATATATTTATAACCTTCTTTGTGCATATTTTGAATTTTCCTTGCCTTTGTTTTATCAAAAATCCTTAGTGTCTTATAGGCCTTGTTACCTGAAACATTAACATTAGTTTCTACTTGTTTAAAGATATGTTTTATTTTTGGCCTATAAACTAAAAGAGGTAATTTTATTTTCCATAAACTAGATTCTGATTTCTACAAAAAAATTTCTGATCTTCTCGCTTGTAAATATCATTTGGATCTAACTTAGGTACTAACAAAGAAAGATCGTATGTACCTATGTTATCTTCATCCTAAAAAACATCATCAAGTTGAACAACATCATTTATAACTGATTCATCTCCAACATAGAGTGAGAAATCCATGTTTCTTATAGTATAAAAGCTCCACTACTAGTCAAAACTTGTAGTGTAGTCGCTGATGTGATCTGCTTGTCCAGTAATTGATTGTAATGTGTAGGGAATAAATGACAACCGAATTTAAGACCAATACTCAGCTTTGACTATAAGATTTAAGAAGAGATTATTCGTGTAAACTCCGGTCTAATTTTTGAGTCACCATTTGTGAAGAGCATACTCTATAAAATATACGATAATAGAACGTAGGATCTGATACCAAAGAGTAAAATAAGGAAATGTAGTTGTAGAATCAGGCTTGAAAGGTTGCAATGCACTTAAGTCATTCCACTATTTCTATAGATCGTAAGAAAATATTTTTCCTAAGGCAACCAACAAGTCCTAGACCCAAAGGCTCACAATTCTCAAGGATTTACAGGAACTATCCACTTGCAGATAGGATGGATTCTATACTCACCACCAGAGTGTCATATAGCAAATGAAATCTCCATGACGAGAGGCACGGAGTCCTCATATTTATACAAGATAAAATATAGTGGAGTTCCTAGAGAATAGACAATTGTAGACACAAGTATCATAATGCATGTCTAGAAAGAGATACCTAGAGAATTTTTGAGGAAAGGAGGACAAGCGTCCTAAAGAAAAATTTCATTATATATATATATATATATATATATATATATATATATATATATATATATATATATTACATACTCTGCTTCATTTTCAATAAAAACTATATCATGATTGACTATCAAGTTCTCTATCATTAGATTATACATCCTATAAACCTTTTTATCCTCACTATAGCCAATAAAAATGTATTTTTCAAGTTGATCATCAAGTTTTTATTTTTTAAAATTGGCTATATGAGCATAAGAAATGCAACCAACCACCTTAATATGGACCACACTAACTTGAAAAATTATATCATCAGGAATGAGTGAGTTGAGGTTTAGTGGGTGCGGTGGGAGTGAGGGTTTAAATTTTTTGGTCAGTACTATCAGCCAAGGTGGTAGAGGTAGAGTAGGTATAGAAGGGTCGGGTGGGAATCTCGAGCATGGATCAAGTGAGAATCAAGAGGAAGGTAGTCAGGCTATGGTAGATTTGGATGCAGGCATCATGTGGGGGCCCAACCCTCCTCAAAAAGACCTCGACAAAAAAGATACGAAGGACAATGTGGGGCCCAAGAAGTGGTTGTATTTTGCTAAGACTCTTAGAGGAAAAATAAATGAGGTTCTCTCTCTTCTGCCCCTAGTTCTAGTAACTAATAAAATTTTGGCCCCAAAAATTTCCATGAGAACTTTTCTTTAAAAGGAAGAATTCTCCTTGGTAGGCAAGTTTTTGGGAGGTAGGTCAGACATGGAGACTATCAGGGCTTGGGCGATGGGTCAATGGTGATTGATAGGCATCTTGGAGTTGGTAGCTCTAACTCAAGGGTTATTCATTATCCGTTTTAATAATATGGAGGATGCTAACTGCATTTTAACATGAGGTCCTTGGTTTTTGGGCAAAAGGAGCCTTTTTATCAGACTATGGGGTGAATATTTTGATCCTGAAAAGCAAAATATTAACATTACCCCTATTTGGGTTCATCTCTTGAGTCTACATGCATAGTTCTTCAATGAATATTGACTACAGGGCATAACCAGAACTATAGGGGACCTGATCTCCATTGACCATACGACCTTGACCAGGACAAGGATTACTCATGCATGAATCTATGTAAATGCTAATTTGGATAATGAATTGCCAAGATTTGTGGAGCTAGAGTATGAATAATACTATCGAAAATAGCCGATAGAATACGAGAACAGACTGACATTCTATGTAGAATGTAAAAATCAAGGACATATATGCAATCAATGTCCTAACCTAGCAATGAATGGAGAAAAGCAGAAGCAGAGAATATTAGCTAGAGGAAATTTTAGGATTTTCCCTGGCATAGGTGATTTCAATCAGGTAAACTATGTCTACCAAAAAATAAAAGAGAGGGTGCAGAGTCCCAACAAGACAAAGGAAAATAATAGGTTGTTGGAAAACAAAATACTCAGGTAAGTTCCAATCCTCTAGTTTCAAATAAATTTTTAATTATATCCAATATGAGAGTAGGAGGATTATCAAAATACATGGAAGCCCAGAACCTTCAGGATAACATTTCTAACTCTCTAGAATCCCCATCCAAGTTAGGATCCTCAAAACCTAATGTTGAAATTACTGTAAGCCTCGTGGGCATCACAAATCCAAACCCTAATGCCCGATCTCTAGAATCCCCATCCAAGTCGGGATCCTTAAATCCTAATGCTGAAAATACTTCAAGCCCAATGGGAATCCCAAAGCCAAACCCTAATACTGAAGATCTTAGGAAGAAAATTGAGGCATTGGAAAATAAAAAATCTCTTCTCCCTAACATCATCACTAGGAGCTAGGTGAATCCTACTGAGGAGTCGTCCCGTAGACCAAGGTAATACAGGAAAAAAGAAGAAGATTTGGATATAAGGGTGGAGATATGTGAAACTCTTCAGACTGAGGAATATGGCAGTATAATTCTACAACAAATTGCCTCCCCCCAATTTAGTCCTAAACAAACTAGGAGCACTGTGAAGTCTCCTATATATTTTGGCAATGAAAAAATAAGAGGGAGAATATCAAATGTTGAGCATCAAAAAATTAAAACTGATAATGACATTGCCAATGGAAAATAGAGAACCTTGTTTCAATAGGTTATTTCGGGTTCTGAAGACAACAAATTAGGGAAACCCTCTCAAGGGAGGGAGAGAGGAAGACATCCCAAATAATCTAAATGAAGTTCCTCTCATGGAACGTGAGAGGCCTAAATGGCCTACCCAAACATAGGGAAGTCAATGCAATAATAAATCAATTGAATCCAACTATTATCGTGTTGCAAGAAACAAAAAATAATGAGATTCAGTCCAAAAAAGTAGCAAAAAAAATCTGGAATCAAGGGGATATGGTTTGCAAATCATCCGGAGAATCGTCTGGAGGCCTTATGACTTTGTGGGATCCTTGGATAGTAGAAGGCACCATTATTCAGAAATATGACAAGGTTCTTAGTATTTTATTTAAGGAAATAAACAACAATAGGTCATGGATCCTTTCAAATATTTATGCCCCGACTTCAATTCAAGAGAGCTCTACTGTGGGAGTACTTAGGCAATCTGAGTGAAATCTTCCATAATGTCCTCTAGATTATGGTTGGGGATTTTAACACTCCTCTTTACCCTTCAAACAAAATGGATGGAAATGGACCACCTATCAAGATCATGGATGCGTTCAATGAATTTGTGAATTCCAACATGCTGATGAATGTAAAACTTAAAGGAGTTAATTATACCTAGAGCAATCGGTGGATAGGGTGTCATCTCATTCAAGAAAGGCTTGACAGATTTTTTATATCAAAGGAGGCTACATCTCTGTTTCGTGATTCTACCCTACAAGCCCTTGCTAAAATTACCTCTAATCATAATCCCATTTTATTGGAGATACCTAACTCTCTGTCCTTCAAGAAACCTTTCAGATTTCAATCTATGTGGATCAAACATTCTAGTTTCAGAGATAACTTAATTCAATGGTGGTAGCATCTTGTCAGGTTAGTGCAACTTTTAAACTTGCTGGCAAATTAAAGTTTTTTAAGGAAAAGCTTCGAACTTGGAACAAAGAGGTCATTGGGAACCTCTTTGAAAATAAAAAATAGGTTGTTGAAATTTTGAATATAATTGATCGGAGGATTCAACATGGTGATGCTGATGAAACTACTAGGCAGGAGGAACGGACAAAACTAGCAGAGTTTCATAACGTTTTGGCCTGTGAGGAAATCTATTGGAGGTAAAAATCAAGGGCTCTTTGGTTGAAATTTGGAGATTCAAATTCCAATTTTTTTCACGTCACCACGCTTAGAAACAGAAGCAATAACAAGATAAAAATAAAAAAAAATAGATGGTTCTATTACTCAGGACTTGACAAAAATCAGAAAGGAGGCAGTAACTTATTTCAATTCTATCCTTGGTCAGGAATCGCGGTGCAATGAGGAGGCCAAATATATTCTCTTGTAATCCATTCCTATCATAATAAATGAGGATATAAACCTTAAGCTTCTAGCTCCCTTTTTTGATGAGCAAATTAAGGAAGCCTTGTTTAGCATGGAGCCAGACAAAGCCTCGGGACTCGATGGCTTTCCCCCTCATTTATATCAAGATTTTTGGGACATCATAAGTGATGATGTAATTTTTTTTTTCAAATAATTTTGAGCAAGCAATCATATCCCAAAAGGTCTCAACTCTACTTTTATTTCTCTAATTCCTAAGAAGCAAACCTCTGAATCTATGGATAACTTCAGGTCAATCAGTCTATGCAATATTTCTTACAAGATCCTAACTAAATCCATTGCAAATATAATGAGATATGTTCTACCCAGCATCATAGATCCATGCTAGGAAAGCTCTATCTAGGGTAGGTCAATCTTGGATGGAGTTATCACAGTTCATGAAGCTTTGCACTCTGCTCATAATACTAAGAGGTCTATTTTTTTCCTCAAGCTTGATATGAAAAAAGTATTTGATAGGTTAAATTGGGACTTTCTGATTGATGTCCTCCTTAAGTTTGGTTTTCACCACCAATGGGTTAATTTTATCAAATAATGCATTTCTAAAGCATGGTTCTTGATTCTGATTAATGGAACAAATGCTGGTTACTTTCAAAGTCACAGAGAAATTTGATAGGGGGACCTTATCAACCCCATGTTATTCATCATTGTGATATAAGCTTTAGGCAAAACCATAAAAAATACTTGCAATTCAAGGCTAATATCATGAATCAAGGCAAAATCTCTTACTAGGGTTATTTCTTACCAAAAATTCATTGATGAT